>JAUCBJ010006867.1:0-106486 GCA_032718475.1 Nemertoderma westbladi | reverse complement strand
GACCTCGAGGGATCCAAAATTTATCCCTTACTTGAACCAATGTTTCACGAACCCTAGAATGCATTACCATTTCGTGAGCCTCTTCAATGACTAGTTTTGTGAAGTCATGATTTGTCGGTAAAACAATAGGGTTATTTGTTTGCCATGACCCAAATGGACCTTGTATACGACCCTTCGACCGAATTATGTTGTCGTTATCCATGAAAAGATTCAGTTGTTGAACCAAATTTGGACATTTTGTTTTTGCTTTGCTCTTCAGAAATTTAATTTCCTGTGGAAAACATTCCTGTTGTACTAATTGGAGAATTGTTTTTTCGGCGTTTTTTATTTCTCTTGAAGTCAACATTGGGTTACTAATAAATTCGAATGACTTGTCCCTTTTAGATTTTATGTTGTTGACAAACCTTAACACCCAGGATAATTTTCGAATTAATCCTATTTTGTGGCTTGAATCGTTACAACCTAAGATTGATGTAGCTGGGGGTGTGACGGAAACTTCTCTATCCAACAGTGTTGTAATACAATGTATTTCCAATAAACTTGATTTTGACACATCATCTTTCGATATTATTGGATTATTTGGCCAGGTTTCTATCGGCGTTTTTAAAAACCCAGGTCCATTGAACCATAATTTCGAATTGAGTAATGATTCTGCAGAAAAACTTCTTGTTGGAAGATCTGCAGGGTTAATTTGCCCTGGAACATAACGCCAATTGATTGATATTTCTGTAGAAATTTCGCGAATTTCCTTTACACGATTGTGCACAAATTGGTTGTATTTATTGCTGGACCCTACTAACCAATACAAAACATCCATTGCATCCATCCACATATAGATCT
This sequence comes from Nemertoderma westbladi, assembly GCA_032718475.1. Lineage (NCBI taxonomy): Eukaryota > Metazoa > Xenacoelomorpha > Nemertodermatida > Nemertodermatidae > Nemertoderma > Nemertoderma westbladi. The sequence goes on along the minus strand of JAUCBJ010006867.1, from coordinate 105,646 downwards.
TAGAGATTTTCAATCGTAATGATTTGTGTACAAATAATAGTAATCGCGCTAGAAGTAAAGATCCCATTAATTCCTTTCTTGGTGTTGAGTGGCCCATTTTTGTGGTTTGCTGTGGGCACACCTTTGATTTTGCGGTCAATAATTCTACAGTAGTTGATTCATCAGTGTACTGGCCTTTCACATAAACAACACCAGCATATAACTTATCACTGGCATCTGAGAATCCATGTAACTCAATTTGACTAATTTCTTTGCCTTTGTCAAATAAGTACCGAGGTATAGAAATGTTGTTCAACACTAACAATCCTTTAACCCACTTGTCCCATTTTTCTTCTGTTGATTTAGGTAATGGATCATCCCATCCTAATTTTGCTTGACATAATGCCTGAAATTCAGGTTTGAATTGACTGGTGAATGGTATTAGTATCCCCATTGGATCGTATATCCTTGCAGACAATTGCAATACGGCTTTGAATGTTTTCTTAAGGGAGTTCACAAATTCAAATACTGGTGTCAGATTGAAACAAAGTTCGTCTGTTTCTATATCCCATCCTTGTCCTAAAACTCGTTTCACCTTTTCTGTCTGAAGATTTGGAAGATTCATTGCCACTTTTGCATATGTTTCATCATCTTCTCTTACTTCAGTTTTATTTTTGGTTTGGTCAACCTTTGTTGAGCTAATTGATATGTCCTGCAACTGTGCTTGTAAATGGTCTGAGTTTGTTATCCATCTGCGGAGATTAAATCCACCTCGGCCAAGAATTTGTCTCGCTTCCTTAACAAATTGAAGACCTTCTTCTACTGTTTCTGCTCCCGAATTTAAATCATCTACATATAACTCTCTTAATTTTTCTATCACCTGAAATTGGTTTTTATTTGCTTCTAATTCTATGTCTAAATGGTGTTGTATTATTTCTGACAAAATGTTCGAAGAGCATGTCAACCCAAATGCTGCACGTGTGTAACGATATGCTTGAATTTTCAAGGGTTTACTATCATTGATGTTGCTGACCCAAAGGAAACGGAGACAATCTCTATCTGTTTCATTAATTTTGCATCGCATGAAGGCTTGTTCCACGTCTGCGGTTAGTCCAATGCGATTTAGACGAAAACGATAAAGGTTTCCAACCAAATTTGGAAGGCGATTTGGACCGCGAATGAGACAATCATTTAATGACAAATCAGTGGGGTTGACTCGCGCTGAGGCATTATAAACTACTCTTAGTTTTGTTGACTCCTTTTCTTCTCTTAAGACCCCGTGGTGTGGAATGTAATGAACTCCTGAACTATTGTGTTCTACTTCCCCAACATTCACCTTTTCAATGTACCCTTTTGCATAATGTTCTTTAATTACCTTGTCATAGCGATCCAAAAGCCCTAATTTCTGTAGCCGTTTAACTAATGATAACAATTGCTTGAAACACATATTGTAATGATCATGTAATTGATCGGGATTCAGCTTCCATGGTAAACTGACTGAGTACATACCTTCTTCTAATGTATATGTTCCTATTATATTTGCTGATCGCTCACTATGGCACTCTTTTGGACAAATACCCATACTATCTAAAGACCAAAATGCTTTTAAAATTGTCGCTAGTACATCTGTTGAGTTGTTCTCGCTATTGTTAGAGGAATCGACCTCCACAGTTGAAACAAGCATGCACATATTACCTTGTTGTGAGTTATTTGCACATAATGCAATTTCATTGTTGTGAAATTGTCCGGTGTTTCCTGAAAGTAACCAACCTACTCCAGAATCTAATGCAACAATGCCGGTATTAGAGACTCTAATTGATCTTCCAGTTACTATTTCCCAGTAGAAATCACTTCCAACTAAGAGTTGAACCGGAAACACACATTCTTGTGTTGATTGTTTATACGAAGAATTCGCTAATCCTATTGAATTCTATTGATTCAAATGAAACTCGAATTTTTGCATATGTTTCTAACGGAATGTTATTGTGTATTGGATTGCAAATTGTGTCTACTACCAATGCTGACATTGTAAATATCGAGTTGTCCTTCATAACTAGGGTAATTTGAGCTACATTTAGAGATGTAAATTCACTTTCCTTACCACCAAATCCGTTTACACTAATACTTTCCTTTCCTATAATCGGTAAGTTGTTATCCTTCACAAACTTGTTGATAACAAATGACTTTTGACTCCCCAAATCGAAAAATGTATTTGTTTTGCTTATACCATTGTGGTCTGTTTGGCAGTCAATAGTCGCGGTTTGAAGTAAGGCATTTGAAGGTCTGGCGGTTGTATTGTACATATGTAATAACATAGCTGTAGTATCTTTATGCTCCTCTGCAGAGTTCATCGTTTGATTGGTAAGGCGTTTGAGCCATTGTAGCTAACATGTTGTGTGTTGTATTTGATTTAAATGCTCCTGCATTAGTATTGTGTTGCAAACGAAAACAAATTGAGTTATGATGGCCTAATTTTTTGCAGGTGTAGCACGGCTTTCTACGTGTGCAATCCTTTGCTTGATGTCCGGGAAGTAGACAATTGTAGCACAAATTCTTTTCATCGAGTGCAATTTTTCTTGGCGAAACTCCCTTGATAAGTTGGCAGTCAGTTGAAAAATGTAATTGACCGCAATATACACATTTTGGACAAAATGCGTTCGGTTTAGGTGTTGCTTGAGTTTGATAATGTTTTTGGGATGTAGATGTGGATTGGTTTGAACTTTTGTGACTTGGCCCTCTTTGTTGGTGTTCTGGGACTTTTACACCTATTGCTAAAGCTGCTGCTGTTGCCATGTCGCCACCTTGCGGTTTAAATTGTTTTTGTGCACCTTGAGTATTTGATTTATTTGTATTTGTGTTTACGAATTCGGTCATTGCCTCTTCGCTTGCTAACCGTAACCGAATTTGCTCCATTAACCATAACAAGTCATCTATATGATTATTTTGTTTTGCTAAAAGTTTTGCACCGAATTCGAAAGGTAATATACCCATAATATCAGGGATAACCGTAATTTGATATGACTCTGGTTTTGTGTTTAATGCTTCCAAAGCTCGTATTTGTGATTGGCAAGTATCATACACCTGCCTTAATGTATACTTCCTACCATTAAATATGTGATTAATGTTCCTCAGTTTATCGATGTGTGCTTGTATGATACGACCTTCAGAACCGTACCTATCTTGTAATAAATCCATTGCTACCTTATAATTTTCAGACGATATTGAAAGTCCTGATACTACTTCTTTCGCTTCACCAGTTAAACTTTGTATTAAATGCTGTAGTTTTAATACGTCTGGTAATCCGGAATCATGAATTGCGGAGCGAAAAGAATCTCGCCACCCGCAATATTCTAATAAATTTCCAGAAAATTTTGGAGGGGCTAATTTAGGTAACACAGATCTAGCATAATTACTACTATTAGCATAAAAACTACTTCTATGAGAGGGTAATTCAATTGCAGCACCACCGGTATCTTGTTCTACTCTAGTTTCTGATAAAGTTGTTTCTGATAATGACAGTTGTAACTGAGTTATTGCGTTTGTGAGTCTAACCTTGTACGTCATTGATTGTTGTATGTCGCGTTGATTATCTTCTTCGTCCGTAATTGCCCAAATTGCAATGTCCATTTCGTCTAGGCGATTGACATAGCCTTGTAAGATTGACACCTGAGACATTTTTCTCCCGATATTGAAAGACTCCATATCGTCAGAGTCTTTAAGTGCGATTGTTGCTGCGGCTCGAACGCCGCCTCTTGAGCGAATTTTCCGGGATAACTCCTCAGCATCCGCCATTGTTTGTTGTGCGTATAGTACACAATAATTAATTTAACACAAGTACATGGTAAGAGTTTTTTATCGGGCGCCAAATGTAATGGATTTCTTGTTTGAACCCAAAATTGTATTGGAAAAATAAATTGTTTTAATCTAATTCACTCTAAATCTCGATTCATTGTAATATAATTCATAATGTAGAATATAACTTTAAACACAACCCAGTTTGTTAAGCTGAACAGCTGGTACTGCACTGAGTAAGAGCCAAGAAACGCCCTTCACCAAATTACATGTATACTATAACAAATTGCTCAATATTACTGCCAATTAAAATACTTATTGAATAAGGCAACTGTAAATTAGTACGAATTACATGACAACTACTTTATTACCTGATGCTGGGTAGTAGTACCTGTTGCCTTCTACACCGGTGATGTCCCCCAAGAACTATACTCCCTAGAGGTCCAGTATTCATTTAAGTGTGCAAGGCAGCCCTGGCCCTGGGAAAGTATGCCTAGGAAATACGCCCTGACTAGTCCCTTTGAAGCATTCATGGTGAAACCAAAATCACACGTGTGGTATAATATGTCATATATGCCAAGATTCAGCTTAAACGAATTAAAATCTCGGAAATGGGTGAAGATTTTCACTTTCAGACGTCAGCGTCAGACCAGAGAATTGCAGATGAATAACGTTGCTCAAAAAGACCCAGCATGTTATCTGATACATATGTCGATGGGCCTATATTCCAAGATTCAGCTTAAACAGATTAAGATCATGGAAATCTCGAAGGTTATCACTTTCGTACATTTCACCCTCTAGGGGCAGACTGGCCAACTGAGACTGATTACCGACCCCATAAAGACACAGGATGTGTTCTAGAGTAGCCTAATTGGATTGGACTATTTGAGAGCTGCAGTACCATAGTTTCGGCACCTATGGCACTTCAGTCCAGATGGACTGGCGTAGTTACCTGAGCAGCCTGCAACGAGATATGTGAGCGTCACCTTTCCTCACGCTTGAGGAAAAGTTGCTCCGATTGTAGCCTGGTTAGATCCTGATCAACGTAGACATTCGAATATGCATGGAAATTACGTAACAATTTCTTTGAGCCCAGAGCTTTCATCCTTAAAAGTAATTGATATAAAAGTAATTGATATGAGTTTCATTATTAACCTTGATGGTTTGGAGTCTTTTGCTGGTGCTCTGGAAGTAATAGATTCTACACAGTCAAATGTATTAAATTCCTACTGGAGTAGTGCATTGATAGTCTATATCTGAATCGTTATTGTTGACAGGTAAGCCTCGGATTATGATGCTTTGCTCACGTTTCTGTTGTTCCTTGACTTCCCTCTTAACATCATAAAAAGATAGTTATTGTTGCTGTTGTGGGTGTACTACCGACATTGGACCAGCCATCTGGGGAGGCATTTTGTTATGGGAGCGAGCCCTGACAGCATTGCGCCATCCAGAAAATCAATATGTCACCTTAAACTGTTATTAGCCAAAAAATGGAAACGATTAACATCCCAGCTTGTAAGCTACAAAGGTCAAGCTTACTGTACAAGCAGGAGCTCCCTGCTCCCTGCCTTGCCAATAGAATCATGGTAGTGATCAATGGTAGTCACATGACCGCGCAATATGAGCTGTTATATATATATTTATATTTAGTATATTTATTGGTACAGTGCATTGTAATTACATATCTACACCTACATGGTGACAACATCCCAATATTATGCCACCGCCAATAGGGGGAGAGAGAGAGAGAGATTTTTCGGCGGGTGCCAAATTTTGGAGCCAACAGCAAATGTTGAAATATGTCAATTTTCTAAATTGATTGTTTGAACATGTTTTTTGCACAGTAGGGGTTTTTTCGCCTGGGAAATGTGGTGATACCACGAAATTTTCGATTCAATAGTTCAAGTGATTGTGACAACTTATTACTCGCATTTTATATGTTTATGGGGGTTCTGAATTTAATGGAATAAATAATTATCTAACTAGACATCTGAAACGTATATTTTTCGAAGTGGGTGCAAAATTTAGTGTGGCGCCAAATTTTGAAAACAATCAAATATATCAATTGATTGTGTCACCTTTCTTGCGTTATATGGGTTTGTGAGGGTTCTGACTTCATTGGAATAAGTAAAAATTGCTCAAAAGTTTTCAAACTTGTATTTTTCGGCGGAGGTTGAAAATTGTTGTGCCAGCACGAAATTTTTGAAAATAAGCAAATTGATCAATCGATTGTATCAACTTTTTTCTTGCGTTATACTGGTTCATGAGGGTTCTGAATCCGATGGAATCAATAAAAACAGCACTGGACATCTCAAACTTGTAAATTTTTGTGATGGGTTGGGTACGAAATTTTGTGCTAGCACCAAAATTTGCCATATTACGCCGAAAAATACGAGTAGCAATGATCTGGAGCATTAGAAATGTATTCCATAGAATCAGCGCACCAGAAAACATGACTTGCCGACTTTGCAAAAGCTGTGCCAAACAAAAAGTTTTAATAATATGAAACCACTCATTCACCCATAACCCCGAGGTCTCCTTTCTTAGGGAGAGGCTTTAGTTGACCTTTAGTCCAAATTGGTGGTGGCTTTTCCCCTTTTAACATCCGGTTGCAAACATTCAATAATTGTCTGTTTAGCACTCATGTTTTCCATACCTCCGCTGGGATTTCATCTAATCCACTCGCTTTATTATTGGACATGCTTTTAATGCTTCTTTGGAGTTCGGCCTGTTTCTATAGGTAGCGTCTTGTCATATATTTTATTATACAGTATATTTGTTATATACAGTATTTTCCTTGTAGGGCTCACCTCGATGTTTGGTGGCAGCCCAAGCAAGTTGCTGAAGTGACCAAAAAACATCCATTTTGTCCCAAATAAAACATTCTGAACTAAAATAATACATCTTGATTGCCAAAATAAATAAATATCATCACTCAAAAATAATTTTAACAGAAACCAAAACACATATAATACCAAAATACATATATAATACCAAAACACATATTTTTGCACCGAATAACTTTCTTTCTGAATAAAAAAAGCAGCCGTACATTTACGTACTGTACAGTATGTCTACTTCACTAAAAAAAATTCAAAGAATCTCAGGCACACCGGCTAGATGGTGAAACTGGGTTCTTCTCAATCCTGGCTGGGGATTGAATATAAATTAAATTTAATAAACAAATTCATTAAATTTTTTTATAATATACAGTACATATTAAAATAGAAATAATTACAGAAAGAAATTGTAAATTAATGCAAACTGTACATACAGAATGTAAAATCATGTACATTATTCAATCAATTATTACGAACTAAAAAATAAACCTCAAAATATACTGCAAAAATCTAATTTAACACAACCAAGAACATAATTTAAACATTTTTAAACTTTTTAACCCTATTTCGGCCGGGGGGAGGGGGTAGTGGTATCCTGGGGACAAGTTTTTTTGGTGCGCTGCAGCACCAAAAGCAAAGGGCGTAGGGCAGCGAAATGTCTTCACTTTTCCTATGAAGTTTTTGGAGTGGTGATGTAATTATTACCAATTTTATTAAAAATTAAAAGTTTTACTGTTTACCAGAAGTGCACCTAATGTGCAAGCTCGAAATTTCAAATTTTTAAACATATTGCATTGCAGTTATCTTGATTCCCACTGAGGTTTTTTGTGACGGGATCAGGGGATCCCGACCGGTTGATTAGGTTACACATCACCGTGTAATTGGGAAAAGATAGTTTGTTGCTGTTGGTCTAATATTGTTAAGCTTAATGCAGATATGAGTAAATGAGTAAACTGAATATAATAGTACAGTTGTTGTAATATAAGATGTTGTACCGGTAATGACGGTGACAGTACGAAATGTCACTGATCTGCACTTGATGACTGAGATGACTGAACTACTGACCGGCAATGAGATATAATATATATGTCTAATTATGGCTACACTACCTTGGCCTTCGTTCAGTGGATGCTCTCCTCTCCCATTGGTTGATATACTAATTCTCGGCTCCCACCTCTGTGGGAGTGCTTCCCCCCCGCTGCTGTTACTTTCCCTCTCGAGGTAGCTTGACCTCTAACCTCTTTTGTGTGTGGCCTTCGGGGCCGTGTGTTGTCCCCGTTATTGGGGGTGATACGAGATTAGTTATGATTAATCTCGTATCCCCAATATTGCTGAAAAAGGTGCGACTTCCCAACTTTATGGGGATAGTGAGGCGGAATGGAATCTGCTAACAATCCCTCCCATGCTATCTTCCCGGTGAGAAGATAGCATCACCTTCGAGTGCGCTTCAATTCCGCTTGAACCCGATCTATTATCGGGTGTGGGGTGGAGTTCTCTTACTTGGGGTCGGCTTTCCAGGCCGCTCCCTCTGGGTATGATGTTACTACCCTCTGTTGGTGCAACCGCAATCTATGTTGCACCAAGACATCTGACGTCTCTGTTTGAGACAATTGTGGACTCCTCACACAATTTTAAAACTCCTCTCACTCTAAGTTCACTTCAGCTCCACTCCAACTCCACTCTACTCTATCTTACTCGTTCCCCACACCCGAATCGCACTCCTCTCACTTTCCCTTATCCTGTCAAACCTCCTCTCCATCCCCCCCCACCCCGATTCTCATTCTCACTATCATCCCTTACACACTTATTGGGCCCCACACATGTGCGCATCATGTTAGTGGGAACCGTCTAAGTCCCGTCCTGTCGCCCTAGTCAATTAATCCCCAGTCCCAGTAGGTAATTGGAAAAGGGTTGTGCTTGACTACAGTACAACTTCCAACTTCCAACTTCTCCCACCTCTGATATGGTGTATCCACCTCCCTGTCTACTAGATGCCGGTTGTTGTAGTACACCGACTCGTCCTTCAGCCCTGGGTGGTCTACCAGACCTCCGAAGGCCACCTTGAGGCTCTTTTGTAGTTCGGGGGTGGTCCTGATAATCTTAATTTTTAATTTAGATTTTTTTTGTCCACATTTGCCCCTAGTCTGTGCTATCATTTTTGTACCTATATCTCTACTTACTTCTTACTTACTACTTACCATGTAACTCTCTTACTACTAACTCTATTAACTCTCTAACTCTACTAAGTCTCTAACTCTACTAAGATTCCAACTCTACTAACTCTCTAACGGTACTATGTACCCTCCTACTACCCTCGTGGTATGTCTCTATACCACACTCCCTATTCCTAACTTCTAACTCTCCCGTTACTATGTACCCTCTTACTCCCATGGTATGTCTCTATACCACACTCCCTGATCTCTAACTTCTACCTCTCCCGGTACTATGTACCCTCTTACTCCCATGGTATGTCTCTATACCACACTCCCTGATCTCTAACTTCTACCTCTCCCGGTACTATGTACCCTCTTACTCCTGTGGTATGTCTCTATACCACACTCCCTATTCCTAACTTCTAACTCTCCCGTTACTATGTACCCTCTTACTCCCATAGTATGTCTCTATACCACACTCCCTGGTTTCTAAGTTCTAGCTCTCACGGTACTAACTTCTATCAACTTTCTAACTATTACTAACTTTCTAACTACAACTAACTTCTGCTAGCTTTCCAATTACTACTAACTTTCTAACTACAACTAACTTCTGCTAACTTTCTATCTACTACTTAGTGCTACATACTATCTACTACTATCACTTTCTGACTTTCTCCTCTCTAACTTTCTTTCTTTCTATTATTTTATTTATTTTATTATTTTTATTATTTTTTATATTTTTTGTGGGAAGGGCATCTCGCCCTCAATCCCACCCCCTTCAGTCCAACTCTTGGACGACTAAACTCTATGGTGCCCCTTCTAGTAGGCAACATTTCCCTACAGCCCTCCTGTAGGTCTTCCTATCCTTTGCTCCTATCTTACCCCCTATCCGTACTTCCACCGATCGGACTCTTCCGTCCTCGTCGGAGTAAGTGTCTACTATTCTTGCTAGCCTCCACTGATTGTTGATGATGGTATCGTCCGTGACGATCACCAAATCACCCTTCTTTAACTCTCTAGTGGTATTTCTCCACTTGCTCCTCCTATGTAATGTGGGTAGGTATTCCTCGACCCACCTGCTCCAGTACTCTGCGCTTATCGCCTTAGCGACTTTCCAACTCTGTCGGGAGTGTATGTCATCTGGGTCTACACCCCGCATGTCGATGGTCGCCAGCCTCTCCATTAGAAAGTGACTGGGTGTCAGCACATCTAGTGATTCTGGGTTGTCATTGTGAAATGTATCAATGCTGTATCAATGTGTAATACATCATCGATCGATGTTGTTTCGTAATACATCCAAACATGTGCCGATTTTGCTATCAGGGTTCTTGCCTAACAATTTGCAATAAACCCCCCGAAGGGCACATATGTATAAACGACAAACTAATGCGATCAAATAGCTCCCTAATAAACCAATAGGACGAAAGGCGCTATTGCCAGTCGCGCGGACGCAATGTGCATTTACAATAATAATTCTGACAAGCGAAAATTACGCAACTTAATAATATAGCCAAAAGAGAGAGAGTGGTGACAAATAATGGCTGAATAGTACCGCTATTATAGCAGGAAGAATTCACGGACTACGGACACACACACGCAAGAAAACCCGATCTGTTGTCCAAGTAAAAGTAAAAGTCTTTAAATATAAATCTGAGCCGATGTTATAGAGCAGTTATAAACTGTTAAAATGTAACTCAAGTCACACGCATATGGGAGAGACAAGTACTGTAGTGATAAGTCGAGGTCAAGTGGTCATATGAAAGCAGTCAACAGGTAGAAAGGTTCAAGCACTTACCGAGTTCCCGGCCCTTAGCGTCAAATAGAATCCTTCCCGTCTAAATCCCCTAATAAAACTGCAAACTAAATAACACAAATTATTCTGAAGTTGTGAAACTAATGGTCCTAACTAGGTGCCGTGAACTTAGTGTAAAGAACACTAATAGGTGTCCATCTAATTTTTACACTTGCACAACAGACAAACAAAAACCATGTCACAACCCGACAGTAGAATAAGATAAGAAGATAGGATGTGGGATGTGAGAAGAAAAAGGGGGATGTAGAATCTGGGATATAAAATATGAGCGGAAAGAAAGGGATGTGGAATCTGGGATATAAAATATGAGAGGAAAGAAAGGGATGTGGAATCTGGGATATAAAATATGAGAGGAAAGAAAGGGATGTGGAATCTGGGATATAAAATATGAGAGGAAAGAAAGGGATGTGTTGATACAACAAAGGCAGACTTAGATTTATAAAGATTAAATAAAATTTACAAAACTAAACAGACGGATTAACCAACCGTGGGTTGAGAGTAAAAACCGTCTATATCCAAATCCCAAAAAAAATTAGTGAATTTTATGAATGGATAGCTGAATGCTTCACGTATCTACTGGACAGATAAAAATAGTACATTGGGTTTTTAGAAAGTAATATATTTGCCACCAACAAAATGTAAAATTCTTCAAACATATCACTGAATTTAAAAATCGTTTATATCCAAACACGAAACCCAGTAATGGATATAGACGGTTTTTAAAATTGGAATCCATTAGGCTGCCAGGTACCGGTATACTAAACGAAAATAAACTTTCAGTTTCCAATTTTAGACTCAACTGCAACTACAATCGGTACCGGTACCAGATGTGCCCCTCATTAGTTTAATCAATAGTTAGCCTAAATAATGTCCACATGGAATACAGATAAACTTAAAAAGTATTCAGTTTACTAGTGGTATCTAAATAATGTAAGAATGAATACTGTACTGATGGAGGAAAATCTGCTGCAGGCCTATTTATGTCTTTCAGTTCCTGACAGACTGGCAGACTGCATGCTTTGCAGATAACTGGATGGATATAGACGGTTTAAAAATTATTTTTTAAATCGTCTATATCCATCTGGATATAGACGGTTTTGGAATTGGAGTAGCCTTCACTTAATAGGCATATATCTCAGAATGGCTGAAAGTGGATATAGACGGTTTTTACTCTCAGCCCACGAAACACTTACCGACATATACAACTAACACAATCACGGACTAATTTACCTTAAACAACCCAATACATACATATGACACCCATACGCCCTGCTATATAATAACCCCAGTAATGTAACGCTACGTGTCGCACTGTGCTCAAGTAACGGTTTGACGTCACACACTGCTTCCCCGCATACCTGTCACCGTGGCTTGGCGCCCTTCATCGAGAGGAGAAGATTTTCCTAACTACGTCATGGATGATCGGTTGAGAGCCCGCCCGTTGAATTAAAAGCACATCGAGGAAGATATATGATGGTGTTGAAAGATAAAATTAAATATACTAATAATTGCGACCCATCAAAGGACGCCAAATGTATTATATTTACATTATGATAAATTTATAATAATTTAGTTTTAAATGTATGGCTCATCCGTTTGCAAATTGTGAAGTTGAAGGAAGGCAAAATAATTATGGAGCAATCGATACAAATAGTTAACAGGCGATGAGCTTGTAGAGTTTGTGTAGTGTGTAGTACAGGGCGAAATACGGTACCGTACCTATGGTTATATATATAGGCCTACATACAGATTGTAGTAGCTGTGCCTGATGTATTAATACTTGTATTGCGTTACCGTTAGTTAGGCTATATGATGTTAGCCTATTATATTATATTGTATTTGGAATATTGAAGTTGTATCTCTTTCTCAACGCTCGACAAAATACAAGTATTAATTCAATTCTGATATGGCTGAAGCCGATCAGAGTACCGGTACTAACACTGAACCCTACGACGTTGGTACTGGACAACGGAGAACCGGTCCTACACTAAGCCGTGTTTTGGAGAAGTTTAACCCTGACAAAGATGACTTCTCTCAGTGGATGAATCAGTTTAAGCGCTTCATACGTCTATCCAGAGTTCCCGATTCGGAAAAGGTAGATTGGCTGTTGCTTTACTCCGGCGAGAAAGCAGCTAGATATTACGACGAGGTGAAGGTGTGGGGAACCTTAAATCCTGGAGAAACCGAGTTCACTCAAGCGGTTAGCTTCCTCGAAAAGAAGCTGATGATGGAGAGAAACGCGTTAAGCGAACGAGTTAAGCTTTATTCATCAAAGCAAAGTGATGGAGCGAGTTTAGATGATTTTGTATCGGATCTGAGGAAGAATATTAGTTTTTGTCGTTTCCCTGCAGCCTTTGAGAACGAGGCGCTTCGGGATGCGTTTTGTACTGGAGTTGCCTCGGACGACATTCGCGTTGCAGTGTTCCGGGCTTATAAATCGGCGGAAAAGTCGGGGAATGTGTTTGGATTTGAGGATGCGTTCTCGACGGCAGAGATTGAACAGTCCTCTGTGAGAGCAGCTGTGGAACATTCTGGGGGCGTTACAGCGTCACATGGGTCTAAAGTTGCGAATGTCCCAAGGGCTCTCACAAGATTGGCTGAAACTGGACCCGGTGTGGATGGGTCATCAATCCATAACCCCGCCTATGTATGTTCTGGTCGGGCGACCCAACAGTCAAGTCCATCAGGGAAATGGAGGTGTTTTGGTTGCGGTTCTGCAGCTTTTCATTCTAAAACTGAATGTAGAGCAAGGAGTGTTGATTGCCACAAGTGTGGTAAACCGGGCCATTTCGCTAGAATGTGTCGCTCTACCACTCCTGGTTCTAAGCCTACTGGGAATGTGGCGCCGGGAAACAGTTCAAGTTCGGCTGCATTTCGGGTTGCCGCCAATGACGGACACCAGAATACCGGTGGAAGTTTAAGGAAGTTTGTAACGGCAAAGGTGAATGATATACAATTAGATTGGCTTGTGGATCCTGGTTCGGATATAACGCTAGTTGATTTACATACTGCTAAGAAGTTTAAATGGCAGATAAATGGGTCCACAATAGGCACTTCATGTCTTTCTATTGGGAACCAGTCGCTTAATATATTGGGGAAAGTTGAAACCATTATAGAAATTGATAACCGTTATATAGTTGTCCCAGTGTTTATTGCTAGGGAGTTGTGTGATCCGGCAATTCTGGGTGTGTCAGCTCTGAAGGAGTTTACCGAGGTTCAGTTGCCTTTTGGAGGTAATCAGGGTAACTTACGGGTCTCAAGCTGTAGTGGTGGGTTACTCGAAGAATTTCAGGAATTGTTTGTTGAAGAAAATGTGGGGTTAGCTGTGGAACCTGTGTCAGTCATTATACTGAATTCCGAGGCCACTCCCATCCGTTCTGCATCCCGTTACAGGAGCAGTGATGACCGTAAGTTTATTCAATCCGAAGTAACACGACTATTAGGAGATGGGGTAATAGAACCTTCCCAAAGCCCATGGAGGTCCCAGTGTGTGATTTCCCACGAGGGGGATAAGCGTCGGTTTTGCATAGATTATGCTTCGACGATAAACCAGTTCACTGAACATGATGCATACCCCTTCCCAGTGGTTTCGGAAATTATTGATCGTATAGCTGTTGGTAAGGTTTTTTCAAAATTCGATTTAAGGTCGGCCTATCACCAGCTACCTATCAAGGAAGAGGAAAGACCTTACACCGCATTCGAGGCCGGGGGTAAACTGTTTCAATTTAATAGACTCCCATATGGGGTAACTAATGGAACCGCAGTGTTCCAGAGAGAAATTATGAACATTATTTCAGACCTAGAAGGGGTTGAAGTAATAGTGGATGACGTTGTTGTATTTGGTAATGATACGAAAGAGCATGATGAGCGGGTGCGGAAGTTCCTAGAGAGAGCAAGAATTGCCCAAATGAGGTTTAAGCTAACTAAGTGTGAGTTCCACAAAACTGAAATTCAGTTTATGGGTCATATTATTGGTAATGGTTGTACCAAACCGGATCCTTCTAGATATCAAGGGCTTATGGACCTGCCAGTGCCCAGTAACAAGAAAGCTTTAGAAAGGCTTGTTGGAATATGCGTATATTACTCAAAATGGGTGAAGAACTTTGCTATGGTAGCTAATCCACTCTTTGTATCACTCAAAGAGGGGTGCTTCCCGTTGAATAGTGAATGTATCCAGGCTATCACAGAAATTAAAAGACAGATAGTGGAGTCGTGTTTATTGATACCAAATTTAGTTGATCCCTTAGTTTTAGAAACTGATGCATCTGACAGTGCTATTGGAGGTATGCTATCACAGAATGGACGTCCCATCGCCTTTATTTCTCACAGCCTTAGTCAGACAGAACGATATTGGTCCACACCAGAACTAGAGGCCTTTGCGATATATTACTGTGTGGATAAACTGAGAGACTTTCTAATGGGGCGGCGTTTTGAAATATTAACAGATCAGGAAGGAGTATCATACTTGTTAGATGAACGGCCAAAAACAAAAGTGAAGAATAGGAAATTGTGTAGGTGGCGCATCGAGTTGGCTGAGTTTGCATTTGAAATCAGTTACCGGAGAGGTACAGACAATATCATAGCTGATGCACTGAGCCGGTGTTGCGCATCTCAGTCGTCAGATGGAGGATTACAGGATGGACAAGGTTCTGTTTCATTGGACACGATTCATAGAGGTTTGGGGCACCCTGGTGTGGAAAGGACATATCAATTCATTAAACAATTTTATGATTGGCCAGGGCTGAAGCAAGATTGCGCTAAGATATGTCATGACTGTATAATTTGTTGTGAGCAGAAACCAAGGTTTGTAAAACCAACTCCCGGGACAATTACATCATCTACAGAACCATGGGAGAGAGTCTCGGTTGACTTTAAAGGACCCATACCATCAGCCACCAGAAATAAATACTTATTCGTTTGCATTGATGAGTTTTCGAGATTTCCATTTGCATTTCCTGTACCAAACATGAAGTTAGAAACTGTTGAGCGATGTTTAACATCGCTGTTTACTCTATTTGGTCCATGTAAGTCTGTCCATTCTGACAGAGGATCACAGTTCGAAAGTCAGAAATTTAGAGATTATCTTGAATCATGGAATATTACTAAAACACGTACAACTGCCTATCATCCTTCAGGTAATGGGCAGTGTGAACGGTACAACGGAATAATTTGGCGGCACATTCTGCTTCGGTTGGCAGAGTCCAATAAGAATGTGAACCAATGGGAGTCAGAGCTGGATAATGCATTGGGGAATATACGTGCCTTGACTAACCGTATTACAGGTGTCACACCTCACTCGAGGTTCTTAAGATTTAACAGATTCTCTACAGTCGCACCCAGGCCATCCAGCTCCGATAAACCCTATGTAAAATTCACGGGACCAACCTGGTTGAGGAATGGCAACTGGGTATTCTGTAAGAAGGGACCTACACAGTCTCTTGTCAAAGCGCAAGTGATAGAAGTAATCTCCAACCAGATTGTAAAGGTTGATGATGGCAATGGTTGGATAGACACAGTGAATATCTCTAAACTATCGCGCTGTCCCCAGTCGATAGTGGATTCAGTGGAGCAAGTCGATAATGACAATATGAATCCTGGGAATACAGAAGAGGAAACGTTCGATATAAGTTATGATTTTGCGGTGAATAGTCCCTCAAATCATGGAGAAGAGCCCCAGAGCTCTACCACTACAAGGAACACACATAATACTCAGACTTCATGTACTAGGAGTGGTCGTATATATAAATAGATTAGGAGGCCACACATAAAGACATTGCACTGGTAAAGTAGGGTTTCCTTTTTTGGGTATGTAATCAATATTTTCTTTAGTATTGTTAGTCTTAAACTGTAACTAAATTGGTAACTAGGTATAGACTTTCGGAACTAATGACATCCTCCTTTGTAACGGTTTCTTCGGATTTTTCCTGAAATATATATTATATATTTTAGCTTTATTAGCGGGGGAGTATGTAGAGTTTGTGTAGTGTGTAGTACAGGGCGAAATACGGTACCGTACCTATGGTTATATATATAGGCCTACATACAGATTGTAGTAGCTGTGCCTGATGTATTAATACTTGTATTGCGTTACCGTTAGTTAGGCT
This sequence comes from Nemertoderma westbladi, assembly GCA_032718475.1. NCBI lineage: Eukaryota > Metazoa > Xenacoelomorpha > Nemertodermatida > Nemertodermatidae > Nemertoderma > Nemertoderma westbladi. Next base: position 88,965 of record JAUCBJ010006867.1, on the reverse strand, counting down.
ATATGATGTTAGCCTATTATATTATATTGTATTTGGAATATTGAAGTTGTATCTCTTTCTCAACGCTCGACAGAGCTATTGGTCAATGAGATTACCGCGTATGAATATTTTAGTGTAGTACATCATAAATAGTTAGTTAATTTAAATTATTCACTAATATAATTTTGAAAATATGGTCCTAACGCATAATTCTAACTTATCACATAAAGAGAGATTATATAATACAAAAATTAATAATTAACAATAAATAACAGAACAGCCCCATTGAAATACATTATTAATTTTATCCGCAAAAGTCTTGAAAATCGAAGTAATCTGTCAATCCTAATAGAAACACAAATAAATCATTCTACATAGGACGTGTGTTAGATTCTGCCACAAGCATTTTAAGTAAATCAAAGGCGGTAAATAAAATCCCTTGGTGGTCTGACATTTAGTGCGATGTTAATTTCATAGACTACAGAGTGAATCTGTAATAGTCATGCCAAAACGGCTAGAGCTACAAACTTTTCATGATGAATTAAATGTCGAAGTTATTTGGTATAAAACTTAATACACAGATATTTCGGAAAGCTGAGTATGTGGCTAACTCAGTATAACCATATTATAAAATATTAGGAAACGAATATAATTCCGGCTGATGCAATAAGCAGCCGTTCTACAAATTGATATGTTTGGATGCAGTAAATATTAAATAAAATTCGCCAAATATTATTATCGCAAAATTTATTTCTGATACCCTGGCAACAGTTAAATTTGCTGCCTCTCAATAATCAAAACACCGCCCCAAGCAGAAGTACTGTACATAGGTTTTACAGTGCGTATGCTTCCAAAAACAACGTATATACTTAACCTAAATGAGCAAAAAAAAAACAACTTTAGAAACTTTTATAAATTTAAGACAATTTACGAAAAAACTACTACTCTACTCTAAGATTATAGAAACCACAACTTCCAGATTGAGTGTCTGGCGCGCTTCTGATTGAGCCATTTGGGCACACGACGTGAGAGTTCCAGATACGCGTATACAACATTTTGAAGCTTTATACCTAGATTCTTTACGAATACAAATTAAAGATAAAATATTATAACCATAACCATGCACGTAGAAAATATTATTATTATTAAAATCAAACTAAATATTTCAAGAATACAAAAGGTAATTATTATTAGAACCTTCAAGTAAATATTTCAAGTTTACATGAATTAATATATAATTATCATCAACCCTTTGTTAAAGGGACGTACACTATTGATTTGCTACATACATAATACACAAATCTGTATTTAACATGCCAATGTAAAAATTCGTAGCCAATGAATATGGATATATAATTCGTAGCCAATGAATATGGATATATAATTCGTAGCCAATGAATATGGATATATAATTCGTAGCCAATGAATATGGATATATAATTCGTAGCCAATGAATATGGATATATAATTCGTAGCCAATGAATATGGATATATAATTCGTAGCCAATGAATATGGATATATAATTCGTAGCCAATGAATAGTGCGAAATTAGTTGAGGAATCAGTTTCAGTTTTTCAGTTTATCATTCACACCACGACAGGTTCCAGGTACATGCAGTAATGCATTGCCTCACCTGGTTACGATTACCCAGATTAGCACGTAGAAGCGTGTTATAGGATTCTGACGCTGTCCCAATTTTAATCTTACCTACTAGCGAATTCTAAAATCGCTGCGTACTCTCCCTAGAAAGAATTAGCAGTAAATAAGAAAATCAAGAAAGAAAGAAAGCAAGCATGTATTATCAAGAAGAATGCTTGATAATAAGATTCGCCTTAGGACGTCACATCCATCTCATTGCTAGGCAACGTTATCAACATTTAAGCAAGTTACATTACTCACGATGCACTCCAAGCCAAGCGGTGTGAAAGTTTCAGTTTCTATTCCTAATTTTTCTACTTGTATTATTTATCGGACATAAATAATTTTAAATAGAAAATATTTTATAATATTTATTTGAACTCTTAGTAGTTAGCACAACATCTCTAACTGTTTGATTCTTGAATTTCAGTATCCGAAAAGCCCGCCCCAATGGGAAATATAACTTACCGGTATCAATATTTCTCCTTCGATGACAAGGTTTCTGAAATTCAATGTTCACTTACGTGAACATCATTTTGATTTTCTCGCTTTTTTGCTGGGGATAGAATAATCTCCACTTTCACAGCGAGACTCCTCAAGCAGGACCAGTTGTTGCACTGGACGCACAACAACTTCTTGATTTAATGTTCTAACTTTGACTGTTCGGATGACACCATTAACGTCTGGGTATGTTGCTATGACAACCCCAGTCATCCAATGTCTCCGTCTAATATTGGCCTCTGCGAGCAGCACGTGATCACCCTTGCATAGGTTTCTACACTGCTCATACCATTTAGTCCTGGCGGTTATGGATGGCAAATAATACGTTCGCCATAGATCCCAAAACCTGTCAGCTAGTAATTGTGTCACCTTCCACGCTCGTCTACTGTACAAGTCACTGTCTTGTGGGAACGAATGTGGAACCAAAGGAGTCGGACTTTGCATCAACAGATGATTCGGAGTCAGTGCGATTACAGTATCGTCAGTGTCCGGTATCATTGCAATTGGTCTAGAGTTTAAAATGTGTTCTATCTCTACAAAGAGTGTGACCAATTCGTCATCTGTCAATACTTTATGTGTAGGCATTGTCTTGTAGAAGGCTAGTTTAATAGACTTAATGAGTCTCTCCCAGCTGCCTCCACGCCAGGGACTGTTTACCGTATTATAGTTCCAAGTAATGCGTTTCGGAACTAATTCACCGACGATTTTTACTTCGTCAAAATTGTCAAATGAGGCGCTCAATTCGTTTTCTCCACCGACAAAATTAGAGCCTTTGTCGCAGTAGAAAGCACGAACGTTACCCCGACGGGCAATAAAGCGTCTCAAAGCTAAAATAAGTGCGTTGGTTGATATGTCTGAGACACGTTCAATGTGAATGGCTCTACTAGCCATGCAGATACAAATTAAACCCCATCGTTTAATTATTGAACGTGCTCGCCTTACCTGAAATGGACCGAAACAATCGAGTCCAGTGTTTGTAAATGGTGGCTGATGTGAATGTGTGCGGGCAATAGGCAACTTACCCATTTGTTGTTGTCCCATTCTAGCATTCAACTTCTTACAAGTAATACACCCACGCAACACGGCATTTAACGCCCGTGTTGGAGCTATCAACATAAATCGTTGCCGTAAATGTGACAAACAATGATGTTTGCCAGCGTGCTTAAGTCTGAGATGTGCATCCCAGATCATGGCACATTGCAACTCAAAATGTGGTGGTATTATAATAGGGAAAAGAAACTTACTTGATATGTCACAAGATTGTAACCTGGAATTGTGACATAAAACGTCATTTTCAATGACAGGACTCCACTTGGCAAGTGGTGACTGTCCTATCGGTTTCCCAATTGCCAATGAATTGTACTCATGTAAATAGAACCTAATCTGAAAATGTCTTATTATCAGCAGTTCGGCTCTGTCCAGTTCATCCAGCGTTAGTCTGCGGGGCATTTCTCGTATGATTTTCTTACGCCAGTCAGACCTATCCCAACCCTTAGACTTGCCACAGAATGTCGCAATACGACATATCCACGCTGCTTTCCTAACCATGTCCATCCAAGATGAACTTGTTAGATAAAGTCGGTCGAATAAATATCTATCGTCATCTGAAATTGTTGGTATTTTCCTTTGTTTATACGGCACTTTAAGCGCTGGGTCAACCGATGACGTCACTATGTCACTCACCTTAGCTATATCTATTGATTTTGCCATTATACTTTCAGGCGGATAATCTGGAACATTATCCAAATCTGTTGTCGGATTACTCAGTATATTAACACTATTGTCAATGTCCGTAAGATCAATAACCTCTATGGCATCAGACTCCACTGGGCCCCAATCACCAACAGAGGCAATGGGGAGTGGAAGTGGAAGCCCTTCCCTTTTATTACTCACCTCATTGGTAGTGCGAGATCTTAAAGTATATAAAGTCAAATGTGCGGGTTCTGAAGCATTGATACGCACATTACCTGTTACTTCTGGCACTTCACACTGATCTAAAGATACTTCTACAGGTGTAACTCTACTTACCATATTTACAGGATGTTGCCACGGCAATACGTGGTCTTGTAACCTGTAGTTATAGCGATAGCCAATATCTTGAGACGTTAAAAGTTCCCGCCCCACAGCAGCTATTGACATCTTTTTGCCAGTTGTCTTACGAGTTCGAAGACTTACCTTGGCTTTAGAACGGATATGTTTAGCAACCTTCACTTCAGCTTCATCAGGCAGCTTAACATTACGATAGTCAAGAAACGCAGGCCAATGTTCCTGAGACTGCCTAAGAAAGTCTGGTCCGTGTAACCACAGGTCTAGTACCCCAGACTTTGAGAATTCAGAAGGCATCATTCCTCTGGACGCAATATCCGCAGGATTTATTTCACCTGGACAGTGTCGCCACTGAAACCTGGTTGTGAAATCAAGAATTTCTGCTCTGCGGTTTGCTACAAAAGTACGAAACTGTACCTGTTCGTGGTTTAAATAAATCAATACCATCGACGCATCTGTCCAATAATAAGCCGTCAAATCGGTTAATAATGCTTTGATTACCGACTTAGCTACTGACACTGACAATAACGCTGCTTGAAGTTCAGCACGAGGTGTGGACATATATTCCAATGGTCGGATTCGAGCTCGTGACGTCACTAGTGACGTTTCAAACTCACCTTCCGATAATTGTCTCCTAAGATAAGCTGTGACTCCGAACCCATTATCACTTGCATCGCTAAATAAATGAAGATCCATTTCGGTTGGGAATTTACTTTGTGAAGGAAAATAAACGCGGGGAAATTTAAGCTCACGGAGTATTGGTAATTGGCTCTCCCACTCGCTCCATGATGCACTTACCTCGCCTATAATGGGTGTATCCCATTCTACACCAGCCTTCCATATCGATCTCATGTAAATTCTCGCTTGAAGAATAACTGGACTAATTAAATTGAGTGGGTCGAAAAGTCGACTTAAAGTTGACAAACAAACTCTTTTTGTCAATATTGGCGCTGTTGTTACATCGCGCACCCGAACACTGAAGCAGTCTGTAGATGGGTTCCAAGTGAGTCCTAACACTCTGGTAGTAGGAATGTCATCAAACTCCAGTTCGATTTCACTAAGACTTTTATCCCGCTCTTTCTTATCAAACGAATCAATAACGGCTGGAGAATTACTTGTAAATTTGGTGAGGTTAAATCCACCTGTTGCTAGGCAACTCTTTATCCCGTGGGCAAGATCTATAGCTTCCTCCTCGGTATCCAAACTCTCCAATCCATCGTCCATATAGAAACTCTGCTTGACACTCTCTATAACTGCTGCGGGATAATGTTCTGTTTGACAGTCAGCAGTATGTTTTAGAATCCACAATGTCCCATTGGGACTGTCTCGAGCGCCAAAAATGCGGACAACCATCTGGTAAACAACTGGTTCACCACTCAGTTCGTCATTATCGTACCACAGAAATCTAAGACTTTCTTTATCAGCGTCGAGAGCGTAGACCTGGTGGAACATGGCCTCGATATCGCAAGTAAACGCGACTTTACGCTGTCGGAATCGCATAAGGATACTCGCTAGTAAATTGTTTAAATTTGGACCATCCATTAATTCGCTGTTTAAAGACATACCTTGATATGGTAGGCGGCAATCGTTCACCACTCGCACTCGTCCTGGTTTATCTGGATGAACGACGTAATGGTGGGGTAGATAGTAAGTCTGTGGACTTATATCAGGTCTCTCCATCTTTATGGCGTAACCCTTCTGAAGATAGTCATCTATCTGAAACTTATATTGTCTGAGAATCTCTGGGTCCTTTAATAGTCGCTTTCGAACCGCTTTCATACGGCTCACTGCTAGTTCGTAATTGTTAATCAACACAGGCTCCTCGCGTCTCCACAACATACCCACTTCAAAGTGACCGTTTTCGAGTTTATTCACAGTTCTTTCCATAATTTTTAGTGATCGGATATCTTCGACAGACATGCTAATGTCGTAACTTCCAGACTCAGCGGAATCCTTGTTTAACCACTGCAGGATTTTATTATTCATTTCTCGCTCCTGATCTATCAGATCTCTGGCAGATTCCAGATCGACTAGTGTCGCTAATGGATCTTCCAACTGTTTTATTCGTGGAGCTGAGGACCTCAACTCAGTAAATCGATGAACCTCACTTAAGAATGTGTAAGCGCAAGCTCCATCACGAAACAGACTCGCTCCATCTTCTTCTGAAGCAGACTCCCATTCGTCTTCCAGAGGATCCTCATCTGACTCACATGAATAAGATAGATTTCCATCTGCGCAGGCCAATAACGCGCGTGGACTCTGTACTTGCTTATTGTAACTTACATTTATATCTGGTACCATCGAGGTAACTTGATTCAACTTACATTCAGACAGTTTATGCTGCACCCTACCTGTACCATCAATGAAATTCTTTGGCGATCTAGTATACCACCCAAGCACGCTTCGTGATGCGTATGGCATACCTGGCAAGGGTGGATGTGGCCTGGTCTCCCATACTTGGTGTGCGTCAAAAATATCAAGCCCTATTAACATGGCTACACTCCTATAATTAACTCTACACTCAGGGACATTCAAAGTTCCAAAGTACTTACGTTCCTTCTCAGATAGTTCTGGAACATTTCCCAGCACTTCACTAAAGTTTTTAAGCGCAACAATTTTCTGCCCCTTTAAAGGTAACAATTTACGTTCTGAAATAGAATAATACTCACGTGGTAATAGAGAATCTAAAGTTACGTTAACAACCTTACCGTTTATATCACCTTGGCCGTGAATAGTGCCCATTTCTACCACAATATCTGTTGCGTTGTGAACATCTGTTATGACATCAGCTACTTGACGATCGATGTAGCTGTGTGTAGAAGCTGGATCCAATACTACTAGTATTCTCTTCGAACCCTTCCGCCCCTTAACTTTAATTGGTACCACACTGAAGGAAGCTGACTGAGCGGCTGTAAGAAATGTCTGTCCAGCACTCGTTTCCTCGCTACGCTCGTTAGTCTCAGCCTTACCTGATTCACATTCTTCTTCATCTGATGACCCGTCTGGAATCTTGATGTCATTGAATAAAGTGGGAAAGTAAATTTTGCAGGTTTTGATGAATTGGGGTTTAACATTACCTTAGTTGGTGAAATATTATTATCCATGAGAAACCTCTTCGTTGGAGTGTGCGATGCGGTGTGCAATATGCGATGGTGATTGCGACCGCAATCTGGACAGCGTTTCAGCGTGTCAGGACACTGTGTACGTTGGTGCCCCGCCCCCAAACACCTCCAGCAGGCATCTAGTGGTCGTATTACTAGTCGACGTTTCTCAACATCAAACCTGTTAAATTCGTCACATGTTCCTAATTTATGATTACCATATTTCTCATCGATATACTTACAGAATTGGCACCCTTTGAAATCGGAACCTAATTCCTGTCTCTTTAGTTTCTTACTGATTGGTGCTGAAACTCGTGGGGAATATCCGCTTGTTTGTATAATGATTCATTATTGAGCGATGCAGATGACATTTTCGATTCTATGCTGCTCAATACTATACCTGGTTTATCACCTATCCTACGTCTTACTTCGCTGCGTCTCTCTGGCTGTAAATATTCTTCGGAAAAGTCGGAGCGCAATTCTGCCAATGCCTCTGTGCGAATGAGTGTCAATATTTGTTCTAAACCAACTGTTCGTCCATTCAGAGTTCGTTCACATTCCAGTCGACGCCACTTTTGTCGGTAACGGAAGTTCAAACGTCGAATGATCGATCGCAATACTTCAGGTTGACTTAAATAGTGCTCGCAACCTATCCTAGGCAGCACTTTAATCGCACTCTCAATTCCATCTACCAATTTCACTAAGTCCACTGGTCTCTCAATGAGTCCACCTGCACCCAACTCATCGATGATAGAGCGTGCTCGTCTATTGGTTCCACCATAAACTGACTGCAGTCGTTCATAGGTTTGTTCAAAAGCGTCCTCACTACCTATGAAATTCTCTGCCAGTGTCAGTGGATCTTTCTCCAAGGATTTTAAAAGATAATTAAACATCTCATTCGGAGGAAAGTCCTTATCCTTGATGTTACGATCCACATACTCGATAAACGTACTCCAATATTTCGCATTGCCATTAAACTTAGGTGTCTCCTGTGTAGGTAGACCTTGTCGAGCTGCAAATCTCGTTAACTCACCTAAAAATGAAATTTCTTGAGTAGGCGAGGTCGATCCTTTAGGACCACTTAAATCTGCTAAGAATGACCCATTTTGCTTAGGTGGCTCATTGCCTCCTCCGCGTCTGCTTGCTGTGTCTGTAAATCTGTAACTAGGTTTATAAGTATCACCAAAAGAATACATACCTTCTTGTTCAGAATCGGATTCTAAAGGAACACCGATTGGTGTTCGTGACATAATCTGTCCTCCAGACTCGTTGATTTCTTCCTTAACCTCTAGTTTAATCTCTCTTAACTCTTGCTGAACACTGCGATGGACAGCACCTATTTTTTGATGAACCGCTCCCATTTCTTGTTGAACAGCAGTTCTTAGAACCTGAGTCATATCGTCCATAGTCAATATTCGACTTGATGACGAATTTATTTCATCGCGTTCTTTTTTGTGCCGATGATACTCTTCTTCCGGCACCCACTCGGCAGGAGTTGCTCGCCGCCCCATCGAATCGACACGTTGCATACTTTTCACTACCCCAGTGGCATCTCTACTGACTTCATCAGTAGCTTCAATCTTGAACAATCACGGATGGCTAGTGACTTTGGGTGTCTTGTTAGTAGCAACGAGCGCATATCCATCTGTACCAAGGTTGTCCACGACATGCTTACTCGGCGATCTTTCAGAAACATCTGCAACTTCACTGATTAAATCAGATGTGCACTCCGTATACTCGCAACGATCGCGCAGTTCTCGTCGTTTCTCTAAATCGCGCCGTTCCTGTAGTACAAATTCCTCAAAGTGCAAACGTTCGCGTTGGCGGTTTGCTTCCAATGCTGCTGCTTGTAGTTGGCGGCTAGTTTCAATGTCGATCCGATGTTGTTCTAATCTCTCCTCAGTTTGTCGATTTTCCTCAGCGTGTAGCCGTTGGATTCTTACTCGTTGCAACTCGTTCTCCCTTCGTAAATCAGCTAACACTGCTGCTTGATGTTTAATCTGCTGCTGCAGATCACTGTCTGTTTTACGTTTGGCACATTCTGGTAATAAAGTGTATTGGTCGGAATCGATGTCAGTAAAAGGGTCTCCTACATCCGCTTGTCGACTTTCAGTGGCGATTATCGACTTATTAACTGACGATGAGGGTTTGTCATAAGCGCTACTTAACGGATGAGGTGGTTTGAGTTGATCCGCATTCAACGATGCAGATAGTTGCAGGGGTAAACCTGGTATAACTACCTTCTTCCTCTGAAGAAATGCCGTTAACTCGTCAATCTGTTTGGCAATGCCTTTGTAACAGGACTCTTCCTCTACTGTCACCCCAGGCCTTACCTGTATTATCGTTGTTCCCAACGGATCTTGAGGTAATTTCTGTCGAGCGTTCTCACATGCATCCCTTACCAGAATACATTTCACTCGTAACTCTATCATCTTATCATACAAGTAAGTGAGATTTGTACCCTCGGCATGACTTATGTGTTGTTGAAATGAAGTAATAATTTGCATTATACGATCAAAGTATTTACATAGTCTGATCATGATAGTTCTCCTATCTAGCTCCCCTGCATTGCTACTCACTTCACTAATTAATTCCGCGGATAGTCGAGTGGCTCGAGCCATCGAGCCCCCAGCACTCTTTCTTAACGAGATACCATGTAAGGAATACTCACTCCCACTGATGCTCTGGTCTGAATCCAGACCCGCCTCTATGCCAGCTGGACTTCCTGACTGACTCGGGAAAACCCAAGTTACGGATGGCGATCCTGGCTGTCGCTGTCCGTCGTCACTCCTGATTTCGTCTGACTGCTGGGATGAACTTCCAGCACATGAGAGTATTTGGGTGGAAGGTAAGTCTGACTCACAATTTTCTAAGTCCGACATACCCACTTACTTACCTGTTAAAGTTTTCTGGTGTTTCCACCGAGTGTTGAAATTCTAAATTGTTCTAAATTTTATCGAAAAGTTGGCTGCATATAGCAGGGATAATTTTCTAAAATTTCTAGTCAAAATTTTAAATTCAAATAACTTTATTCGAATTTTATTTTAACGAAATTATCAAGTCAAATTGTTCAAGTTATGGTATGGTATATAAAAAAAAAACAATGGTATGATATGGCTCCCAACACGATCAAGCAATCTGACTTAGTTCAGGAAACCTTCAATCCCGATATTTATTTGGGATTTAATTTAATTTATTAAATTAAGCACATTTTAAATTGTGACTTTACATTTTTACTTGGGTGAAACTGAATTACTTTCACTTTTGCAAGGCTCACAAGTACACCGGTAGCAACGCAACTTACCCCAAGAGACGTCAACAACCTCCGTCGCGTACCAATGATGAGGATGTTCTATTCCGTCCAATCGTACCAAACTTGTCGACTGTCGGCGAATCTTGTTATCAGCTACGTCGTCCAACGTCCCTGTAAGTCGTAACTCGGTTAAAATAAACAATTCAGCCTCAAGTAAAACTACTGATGTCACTACAATTTTGCCGAAACACGAGACTGTCCTTATGGGTACAGCCCCACTAACCAACTTGGCGCTAAAATCCACAGGTCAAAACTATATTAAATGCACAAAACTCGCTGTAAGTTTTTATCACAGCAATTATATTGTTGTATCAATGTGAAATGTATCCATGCTGTATCAATGTGTAATACATCATCGATCGATGTTGTTTCGTAATACATCCAAACATGTGCCGATTTTGCTATCAGGGTTCTTGCCTAACAATTTGCAATAAACCCCCCGAAGGGCACATATGTATAAACGACAAACTAATGCGATCAAATAGCTCCCTAATAAACCAATAGGACGAAAGGCGCGATTGCCAGTCGCGCGGACGCAATGTGCATTTACAATAATAATTCTGACAAGCGAAAATTACGCAACTTAATAATTTAGCCAAAAGAGAGAGAGTGGTGACAAATAATGGCTGAATAGTACCGCTATTATAGCAGGAAGAATTCACGGACTACGGACACACACACGCAAGAAAACCCGATCTGTTGTCCAAGTAAAAGTAAAAGTCTTTAAATATAAATCTGAGCCGATGTTATAGAGCAGTTATAAACTGTTAAAATGTAACTCAAGTCACACGCATATGGGAGAGACAAGTACTGTAGTGATAAGTCGAGGTCAAGTGGTCATATGAAAGCAGTCAACAGGTAGAAAGGTTCAAGCACTTACCGAGTTCCCGGCCCTTAGCGTCAAATAGAATCCTTCCCGTCTAAATCCCCTAATAAAACTGCAATCTAAATAACACAAATTATTCTGAAGTTGTGAAACTAATGGTCCTAACTAGGTGCCGTGAACTTAGTGTAAAGAACACTAATAGGTGTCCATCTAATTTTTACACTTGCACAACAGACAAACAAAAACCATGTCACAACCCGACAGTAGAATAAGATAAGAAGATAGGATGTGGGATGTGAGAAGAAAAAGGGGGATGTAGAATCTGGGATATAAAATATGAGCGGAAAGAAAGGGATGTGGAATCTGGGATATAAAATATGAGAGGAAAGAAAGGGATGTGGAATCTGGGATATAAAATATGAGAGGAAAGAAAGGGATGTGTTGATACAACAAAGGCAGACTTAGATTTATAAAGATTAAATAAAATTTAAAAAACTAAACAGACGGATTAACCAACACTTACCGACATATACAACTAACACAATCACGGACTAATTTACCTTAAACAACCCCATACATACATATGACACCCATACGCCCTGCTATATAATAACCCCAGTAATGTAACGCTACGTGCCGCACTGTGCTCAAGTAACGGTTTGACGTCACACACTGCTTCCCCGCATACCTGTCACCGTGGCTTGGCACCCTTCATCGAGAGGAGAAGATTTTCCTAACTACGTCATGGATGATCGGTTGAGAGCCCACCCGTTGAATTAAAAGCACATCGAGGAAGATATATGATGGTGTTGAAAGATAAAATTAAATATACTAATAATTGCGACCCATCAAAGGACGCCAAATGTATTATATTTACATTATGATAAATTTATAATAATTTAGTTTTAAATGTATGGCTCATCCGTTTGCAAATTGTGAAGTTGAAGGAAGGCAAAATAATTATGGAGCAATCGATACAAATAGTTAACAGGCGATGAGCCATTGGTCAATGAGATTACCGCGTATGAATATTTTAGTGTAGTACATCATAAATAGTTAGTTAATTTAAATTATTCACTAATATAATTTTGAAAATATGGTCCTAACGCATAATTCTAACTTATCACATAAAGAGAGATTATATAATTAAAAATTTAATAATTAACAATAAATAACAGAACAGCCCCATTGAAATACATTATTAATTTTATCCGCAAAAGTCTTGAAAATCGAAGTAATCTGTCAATCCTAATAGAAACACAAATAAATCATTCTACATAGGACGTGTGTTAGATTCTGCCACAAGCATTTTAAGTAAATCAAAGGCGGTAAATAAAATCCCTTGGTGGTCTGACATTTAGTGCGATGTTAATTTCATAGACTACAGAGTGAATCTGTAATAGTCATGCCAAAACGGCTAGAGCTACAAACTTTTCATGATGAATTAAATGTCGAAGTTATTTGGTATAAAACTTAATAAACAGATATTTCGGAAAGCTGAGTATGTGGCTAACTCAGTATAACCATATTACAAAATATTAGGAAACGAATATTATTCCGGCTGATGCAATAAGCAGCCGTTCTACAAATTGATATGTTTGGATGCAGTAAATATTAAATAAAATTCGCCAAATATTATTATCGCAAAATTTATTTCTGATACCCTGGCAACAGTTAAATTTGCTGCCTCTCAATAATCAAAACAGTCATTTTCTGGGTATAGCGGTCTGCTATTAATGATACCCTCGCACTTAGCTAGCACCGTCCTTAGCACATCTTCTGTCACCATGTGGGTGTTCATCAACTTCGTCATCAGACGCTTGGAACTACCCACGAGTCTCTCGACGCATCCTAAAGTATGCGGAGCATACGGCGTCCTCCTTTCCCACTTCACCTGTCGTCTCCTCATGGCTGCCCTGACTTCCTCTCCTTCCAGGATGTCTAAGGCCTCTGTCAGCTCGTTCTCCACCCCCACAAAGTTGGTTCCATTGTCGGAGTAGATCACTGCGATCGTCCCACCTTTGCGGTCTCTGAATCTCTCTAGGGCATTGATAAATGCCGATGCGGTTGCGTCTTGGGCAAGTTCTATTCCTAACGCCCGCGTGTTGTTACATACGAAGATGATGCCGTAGCGCTTCTCCGTGTGCCGCATCACCCTGATCTTTATCGGCCCGAACATATCTACACCGCAGTGCGTGAATGGCGGATCATGCTGTCTCACCCTACTGGCCGGTAATGGCGCCATCTCCTGTACGGCCCGCTCTTTCCTCGTCCGTCGGCAGGTCTGGCACTGCCCCATTACCGCCTTCACTTTCTTTCTTAGCTGTGTGATCCAGAAGGTTCTCCATATCTCCGTGAGGGTCTGGTTGGTGCCCCGTGCAATATCGACTTGTGGGAGTCCCAAATGATCTGGTGGACTATCGGCGATCTATTTGGGATGATAATGGGTTTCGGTGGGATGATGAGGCTGTTGGTATTTAGCACTCTGGAGTTCATTACTAGGATCCCATCGTCATTGAGTTGTGGCTACAGTGTGATGAGCTCGCTGTCCTGACGAAGATGTTGTTGTTTACTGACGCGCTCCATTTCGTCGCCATAGTACCTTTTCTGTTCGTACCGAATCACGGCCTTGGCCGCTCCCTCCAGATCGATGTTTGGTTTCCTCTTGGCGTCCTTGCCAATTCACTTGAGGAAATCCCCGAAGGCTCTCCAGTACGCCACCAACTTCTTGGTCTTGTACCAACTTGAACTGTAGCTGAGGAGTTTATCCATCAGGTTATCGCATGGTTCTTCTGACTTTGGTTGCACCTCCCTGATTTCCCTCGCCATCTGACTATATATCTCTTCACCTTCTGAGTCTCCTCCCTCTTCCTCTAGTGTTACTTCCTCTGAGCCCGGGTCCACCTTCTTCATTGGTGGCCAGGCCGTCCTATCATTCAGGAACTGTGGCCCGTGCTGCCACAATACTTCCTTCTTTAAGAAAGTGTGGCGTACCACACCCCTCGATAACAAGTCCGCTGGGTTCTCGTCTGTTGGGCAGTAGTGCCACCTCTCCAACTCTGTCGTCGCCCTTATTTCGTCCACCCTATTTGCGACGAATATAGGGTATCTCATCTTCTCATTGTGCAGCCACCCTAGCACTACCATGGAGTCCGTCCAGTAGTGTGTTTCCACTATGTTGGGAATAGTGTCCATCAAGTAGGCTGTGGCCCTTACTCCTAGTCTTGCAGCTGTCAACTCAAGTTTCGGGACTGATGCTGAATCTGGCGGCATTGACTTTGCTTTGCTGAATGCAAGTTTGGGCTTATGAGCCCCCTTTTGTTGTACTAGATAGAGTGCCGCTCCGTATGCTTCCAATGATGCATCGGAGAACATGTATAGATCCAGATCCGTCATGTCCCCATCCGGGAAATACATGCGTGACATGCTGTACGTCCCCATCTTTTCTAAACTCCCCGTTCACTTACTCCACTGCTTGCTGATTTCTTCCGGGACCTCTGTATCCCACTCGTCCTTTAACTTATATACTTTCTTAAGTATCTGTTTCCCCGTAACTAATAGTGGGGATGCTAGGCCTAGGGGATCATATATCCTTGCTATGTACGATACATAGCCCCTCTTTGTATGGATGTCCGTGCCCTCCTGACTCAGCTGATACTTGAACTCGTCTATCTCTCGATTCCACATGATCCCTAGTGCCTTCTGCTGGGACTCTACTCTTTTGTTCGCCATGTCCTGTCCCTTGGCTGTTGTGGGGTTATCCATGGTCGACTCTGGCCGTCTGTCCTCTATGGCTTTCATAAACTCTTCTGAGCTGGATTGGAACTTGGTCAGGTTAAACCCGGATCCCTTCAGGATGTCGCGAACCTCGCGCCCTGTATCCAGTAGTTCTTTAACCGTATTTCCAGATTCCATTCCGTCGTCCACATAGAAGCCGCGTCGAATCATATCGACGCCTTTGGCGCTATACTTCTCCTCTTTCCCCTCTACTGTATCCCTTACAGCCACAGTCATCGTAATGAGGACGACTTGGCCCCCATATTCTGTACCACCATCTTGTACATCGGTATTATCGACGGTTCCTCGTTGCCGTTGTACCATAGGAAGCGCTGGCTGTCACTATCCTCCTCCGTCACACGGACTTGGTTGAACATGCCTTCAATGTCGCAGGTGAAGGCGTGTCTCCCATTTCTAAATCTCAGTAGGACCTCGATTCCCGAGTTATAGATATTAGGGCCCTCCAGCAGATAGTTGTTTAGGCACTTGCCGTTGGTTTTAGCCGATGCGTCAACTACCATCCGCAATTTATCTTTCTTTGGATCTAGAGCCACATGAAGTGGCAGGTAGTAGGTCCTGTCCATGTTCGGTTCGTCGACCGGCAACTCCACGGCCCATCCTTTCTCGACGTACTTCCTTATCGTCTTATGGATGTACTCACCCTTTTCGGGGCTCCGTTTCAGCGTTTGCTTCAGTTTGCGAAGCCTCGTGAGTACCATCTTCTTGTTGTCAGGCAACGGTAGCTTCGGCTGTTTCCACACCATGCCTATGGTGTACCGTCCCTCCTCACATCTCATTGACTCCTTCACACTTTCTACTGCTTGTTTATCCTCTACCGAGGTTCCGACCCCGGTCTCCTTTAGTCCCTCAAAGTCCTGTCTCAGCAGTCTCCTAAGCTGCTCCTCCGCTCCTTCATCTTCCATCTCCCTCATAGTTCCCGCAAACATGCACCCTGATGTTTCCAACATCTTAAACGGAATCTTGGTTCTAATTGGGCCGCTTAGCGTCCACCCGAATGGTGTTAAAATTGCCATCGGGTCACGCTGTCTGTCTTCGCCGAAGACCGTCTGCATTCTCTCGTGGGCCGTCGGGCAATCCATTCCCACTATAATGGATACCTTCCTAACGTCCACCTCTGGTATTGAGAAATCGATATTGTCCAGGAATCTATATTGTTCGACCTCGATGTTGGTTGGTCGCCTGGCGTTGATATTTATCGATTCTATCACCTGGATTGGGTCGATGGTCGCCCCATAATCGCATCCCGGTGCTATCCCGCACCGTCCGGTCCTCATCTCCAGGACCTCATCTTTGCTGGAGATTGTTGTTACCGCCATCCTACTTGGCCTCGTCTTTAGTCCTATCTCTTCGGCCACCCAATTCTCGACCAATGTGAAGGCTGCTCCGCTGTCGACCAGCATCAGCGTGGTTACCGATCGACCGCCTTCTCCGATCACCCTCACTGGTACTACCCCGAGTAGCACCGTTCCTCTCTTCTTCGCCCCTACAGTGCTTGTCGCCATTGTCTGCCCTTTGCCTTGACCAAACTTAATTGGTGTTTCTTTACACTCCTCAACCTTGTGTCCCCCTATCACACATCGGTGACAAATTCCATTCTTATCCGCATAGGCTTTCCGATCCTGTTCGGGTAACGCCTGCCAATGCTTACAGTCCATGGTCTTATGGGTTCTGTCTTTATGTAATTGACATTTATATTCTGGGTTGTAGTGTTCCCTATATAACCCTATACGTATTGCGCGTAGGTTTACGTCTACCGGCTTAGTGTTTTGGTTATTTGGCCTACTGGGTGTGTTGGGGATATATTTGTTCATGTTGTTATTTTGTCCCTGTTCGTTCCACAGTCTGGCCCCACTTCCAGCTATCTGTGGACTTGCAGTCCCCTGTGTCGCCGCGTTTGGTAGGGATTGTCTTAATTTTGGCAACGCATTTGCCGCGTTATGCTCTGGTTTCGGCCTGTTGTATTCGGCCCTCGGCGCCTTCCCCAGACTATCCTCGCTGTAGACTGGGTCCGTGATCAATTCGGCTTCGTAGTTGAGGAAGATTTCTTCTAGGCCCGGTTCCGCACCCTTCTTCTCCCGGGTGGAGAAAGCGATTTTTCTCTACTTATTGCGCAGCCAGATCGGTAGTGCCTGCGCTATCGTGGTGATGTTATTAGATGCGTTGAGTTCGTATGGCGCGTCTAATGTGTTCAGCATGATTAACGCCTTCTCGACTTTGTTTGCAAACGTCTTTATGCGAATATGGGGTTATCCTGTAGGCCACCCGATGTTATACCCCTCAGGGTTTGCCGGATGATCTTGGCCGGGTGCCCGTACTCCCTGTCTAGGGCCCGCCATGCAGTCGTGAAGCCACCCTCGATGCCCTGATACTGCCTCACGATGTCGTACGCTGGGCCTCCTGTATATACCTGTAGATATTTTAGGCACTCCGCCTGCGTCAGGTTCTTGGTCAATATCTCGTTGCTGTACATGCGCTGAAATTGCAGGTATTCTTCCGGCCTACTTCCGTCGAATTTAAATGGCTCTACGGGTGGTAGCTCGATTCAGGTCTTAAGTGCATCGATTAATGTAGCCATTCCCATCGCCTGTGCTTCCAATGGGTTCGAAGGATGCTGTACAGATTCTACCGTTGGGTGCAGTCCACCCGTCCTGTCTGTTGCTTTTCGCGTTTATATATATGTATATTTCCGTGTCGCAAGATCTGTTTTCATCCAGGGGGTTCGATGTTCTTATTTATTTTATTTATATATATTTATTTATATATTTATTTATTTATATTATATTTATATATGTTTATTTGAGTATATTGTTGATATTGTAATGGGGGAATGTCACCCTGCCCACCCCCCCCCCACCGGTGGTATGTTTGGTACTGGGGTTGATGTTAATATATTGGGGCCCATACACCTATCCGCAATAACTCTCCCTTCCCCTGGATATATGTTATGTCCCTGCATGCTATAGTCATACTGCTGTGCTGGTACCGGTATAGGCCTATCCACTTCTGGCCTACCTACCGGTATGTACTCTGCAACTTCCAGGTTTAATCCCGTCGTCTGCGCTACCCTATCGCCTACACTATCTCTCCCAGCATGGCCTATAGTATGTGCAGTAAGGCCTACAGTATGTCCTGCAGTCTGTATGTGTCCCTCCGGACCGAAGTTTAACCTTCTCGTATAATCCAAGAAGTCCTCCCCGCGGCTACCGTACCTTCGATCGGCAGTTACATCCTGTCGGGAGGTTTCTCTTCAATCCCCTCTCCTATTCTCGTCCTCGTACCAGTACACCCTGTACCCCTCTCTCGGCGTATAGTACACCTCACCAAGTCGCGTCTCTCCGGGACAACGGCAATCTCCCGGAGTTCGACCCCACCGACTCTCCAACTCCATCTCTACTACTGATGGTTCGCTATCCACCCTCGCTCTCCTGTCGCTCGCAACGACACTTCTTCTACTCTCTTCTCTTCTTCTCTCTGCAGTGTAGCGTCCCCGCTCGTGAGATCTCTCGTCGACCTCCCGGTTAAACTCCACTGTTCTTCTTCCCTCTTCTGACTGGGCTCGACGTCTCGTCGCTCGCCCTCTGGCGAAGTCAACCTCTCTCTCTCTACCCGGTCGCACGCCGCTGGGGATATTCGTAATCTCCCTACTATTCTCCATCGCCGGGTGCTGCGGCTGCGGTTCACCTAATTCGCCCCGCACATTATCCGCCGACGCCTGTGGGAGACTCTCTGCCCCCCCCCCCCCCCTCTCGCCGCTAATCTCTCGTTGTGGGGCTCCTATAGCCCCCCCCCCCCCCCACTCGCCACCTATCGCTTCACTATCTCTTGCTTCACTTCTACGCCCCCCTCTAGTCTAGTCGACGCACTATCTCTACTGCGGCTGGGTCTATTTACCCCCGCCTCTCCCTCTATCACTGCGTGGCCTGGCAGGCTCCCGTCGGGTTGACTCACCCTCGCTACTCCCTGCGTGTTAACTACGTGGCCTACCAGGCTTACCCCATGCGTACTGATTATGTGGCCTGGCAGGCTCTCGTTGGCCGGGCCACCTATATCTGCCGCGTTTATATTAATAGCACCAGTATCAATATTATTTTCTAAATTATTTAAATTATTATAATTATTCTGTGCTGAATTCGGGTTATTATTTAAATCATTCTGTATATTTGAATTAGAATCGGGATTATTTTGCTCGTTTGAATTAAAATTATTATTTAGATTATTTTGCGTATTTAAATCTAGATTATTTGAATTATTTGGATTATTATTTAAATTATGATCGTTCGGATTTAAATTATTATTATCGGGCAAAATATTATTTCCTGCAATGAAAGTTTGATTAGGGTTGTCTACTACGGTACTATTAATATTAACGTCTTCTAATGTATTGTTATTACCCCCTGCCCGTACGGTTACACCAGTCGTGGGTCTGTCATCCGGTCCCTGTAAGTGGGGTATTAACAAATGTTTCCATAACTTCTGGCTCCTCGTAAACACTACCCAAGCCAGCCTCACCCTCTGATAGCCCCAACTGCACCAGTTCTAATTGGCGCTTCTGTTTGGCCTGATATTGCATAAGCCCCCTCAACCGGGCGTGGATTTCATCCCGCACACGCTTTCCCATTCTCTCTCTCTCCCTATCCTCTCGCAAACTCTGCTCGGCCAACTCCGCCTCTCTCGCAATCCTCTCAAGCCGCCTTGCCTCACGCTCTTTACGCTTGTTCGCCCCTCTCGCCTCACGCTCTTTACGCTTACTCGCCTCTCTCGCCTCACGCTCTTTACATTCGCTCGCCTCTTTCGCCTCTCTCGCCGCCTCATGCTCTTTACGTTCGCTCGCCTCTTTCGCCTCTCGCTCCTTTCCTTCCCTTATTTCTATCTCCTCACACTCTCTAAAGTTTCTCGCGACCCTCTCAGCCCTCTCCCTATTCTCTCTCGCCAGCTCTCTCTCTCTCTCCAACAACGCAGTTCCCTCATCCAACTGCCTCTCTAATTATTTCTGGTCTAGCGCCACCATGTCTAATTGACACGCCAGATCTATTTCTAATACCCGTCTTGCTTTTGCGGAGGATGTAGCGGACGGACTCAGTCGCGACGGACTCCCGTCGCGTCTATGTCCTACTAACTTTCCCCCGCTTTCTGGGGTTCTCGCTAACCGACGAGACCGAATCCTCGGGGTTAACCTCGGATTCGCCCTCGTGCGGGTATGCCCAACCCACTAACTTAATTCCCCTAGCATCCACTAAATACGGCCCTACGTACACTACTTGGGGCTCCATAATCCCGGACCACCACAGTTCAAATAGTTCGGTGGCGACCCCCCTCGCTCTCTTACTGGCTAGTTCTCCCTGCCCGAAACGAACTAGGTATCTGAAATGTTTATTCGACTCACCTAGTCACTGGCTCAACTTCCCCTGGTCTACCTTTGCTAACTCTCTGGCCTCCTTGAGCTGTTTCTTTGTGGCGTTGTAGGCCCGTCGAAGCCCTCCACAGCCAAACCGTCGAGCTGGTTCCGACGTCCTCGTCACCAACATCTCCTCTTCCTCTCCTGGTTCGGCGTTGTACTGGCGGCCCCACTGTCGCCGTTCCGGTGGGCCGTCTGTCGCCCTCGGCCTGTGGCTGGCCGGCGACTTTGGCACTTCGACCGTCGTCGTGCGTCAACTCGTCCTCCCCTTGTAGTAGACGGCCACCCTCCGCTTGGGCTGCTGGATCGTCTCTCGCCGGCGAATCTGGCGTCGCGGGTCGATACCGTCGCGTCGCGGCCTCACGGATCGTTTCGTTGGTATCGTCCAGGGTCCGCGGCGGTGTCCTCTCTCCTTCTAGATCTCGGGGCTCTGTGCTCATCTTTTAACTTTTATCGTGGTGGCTGGCATTTACAGTTTAGCAGTTTCAGGTATTTCGTACTGTGACGGGATCAGGGGATCCCGACCGGTTGATTAGGTTACGCGTCACCGTGTAATTGGGAAAAGATAGTTTGTTGCTGTTGGTCTAATATTGTTATAGCTTAATGCAGATATGAGTAAATGAGTAAACTGAATATAATAGCACAGTTGTTGTAATATAAGATGTTGTACCGGTAATGACGGTGACGGTACGAAATGTCACCGATCTGCACTGGATGACTGAGATGACTGAACTACTGACCGGCAATGAGATATAATATATATGTCTAATTATGGCTACACTACCTTGGCCTTCGTTCAGTGGATGCTCTCCTCTCCCATTGGTTGATATACTAATTCTCGGCTCCCACCTCTGTGGGAGTGCTTCCCCCCGGCTGCTGTTACTTTCCCTCTCGAGGTAGCTTGACCTCTAACCTCTTTTGTGTGTGGCCTTCGGGGCCGTGTTTTGTCCCCGTTATTGGGGGTGATACGAGATTAGTTATGATTAATCTCGTATCCCCAATATTGATGACAAAGGTGCCACTTCCCAACTTTATGGGGATAGTGAGGCGGAATTGAATCCGCTCACATTTTTGAATGCACTGAATTCATTTTTTATATACAAAAGACAACAGCATTTTCCAAAATTTTCTAAATTGGGTGTCAGGGGACGAACAATACAAGTAGCCAGCACTTTTCACATTTTGTAATAGTGTATAAACTCATACAGTACCACCTTTCACCTTACTTTTGGGTTTTTCGAAAGCGCTGATTTCAAATAAACTACTTATATAGACACTGCTACAGTGTGATTGGTACTTTTATGGGTGTCAGTGGACGAAAAATACAAGTAGCCAGCACTTTTCATATTGTGTAATAGTCTCTAAAGATAATAAAAGACTCAGTGTCTGAGCTAATAAAATACTTTTGAACTTACTTGAACTTTTCATTTCAAAATTTCACCGAAAAATAAACTTTTTGGAATCCTGAACAATTGGATTTTTGTTCGAATAACATTAAGCAATCCAAATAACCCTACAGCGTTGCGAATTATCATAATTATATAATTTTGAACTTACCTGCACTTTTCGCACCCAAAATCCGGTTAATAAACACCAATTGTTTTTGTTGAAATCAATAATTTGCACATATCACTTGCTAAAAACCTTGAAAAGAACCTTAAAACCCTTTACATTTCATTGGGGAAATAAATATGAAGAAACTTGAAATTTTTTGATGACTATCACTTTTGGTGCGCTGTTTCTGCACCCAATAATTAAATTTTTAGTTCAAATTTTTTTCAAACCAGTTCGTAGATGGCGTAATTATATGCACACCAAATTTGGTTGAATTTTGTGAACCCAGTACAAAGTTATTAGAAGTTGAAAAATCTGTCCCCGAAATATCCCCCCCCCCCCCCCACCCGGCAGTGTGACCATCCAAGAACTGCCAGACGAATTAGGGTTAAGTAATACCGGATATCGCCAATCGCTTATAACTAGAGATTGAAAACGAAAATAAAAAATAAATAAATAAGGGTGGTGGTGAATTTCTCTTTGTTTCAAAATTTCATGCTATCTCAGTAAGATTTGTAGAAAAAAAAATTGTGGGGGGGGGGGGGTACCTGAATTACGTAAGGGAATCATCACCTGAATCACGGGAGGTACTTCATGCTTCTGGCACGATAAGCTCCTAAATCGGCGTTAGTATCTCTAAGGTCGCCAAAAAGTTTTTCTTTCGCCTTACTGCTTTTGTTTCTGGCTATCAATACTGTCATGAAAATGTTTCCCACTAGTAAGTCGGTCTTCAATGACTTTGTTATTTACGGACATCCACCCACAACCCTTCATATAGATAGTGCAAAAACAAAGTGATTTCTGTTCTTTCCAAGAAGGTATAGGCCTAATGCTCCCTTATGGCATAGTACTGTGTGTAACACCATAGAAAAACCTCTGGGAAGAGGGAAAAAGAGAAACCGGGTGAGGGGTGTTTTGGGTCCAAAGTGTCGCCTCAAAAATAATAGAACTTGTATCGAAAATATACAGAAAATACAGTATTGTTAGTCGTAAAAGTAAAGATAGGGTCTACTGTAAAGTAAAAAAAAAAGTAAAGCTAAAATTACTCTGAAAAAATATACAAAAAAGGTAAGGCCTATATTTGAAAAACGTGAAAAAGGGTATAGAAAAAAAAGTCGTAATAAACTTGGTGCAGCTTCACGCTATTGGAACTTGGCGATAGTGCAGAAGACCAGGTTACCGTCTGAGTCCAAACAGGGGTGGGACCGATTGGAAGCAAATGGTTAGCTGTTATTTCGCCCTCAAAACTGTACAGACGGTCCTGGCGAGCCTGGGACGAACCGTATAGCCAGTGGACAGATTGCATAACCACCACCGTAACTTACATAGTCAAAGCCTGTGAGGACACTGCTACTTTACCCTCTAAACTGAATGGTTGGTCCTGGGACGAACCAAGCAGCCAGCGGACCCAGCGCAGAGTGCGCCAGGCGCTCTGGGGCTGTTTGGCCAAAGCTCAGTCCTCAGTGGGAGCCTTACCTACGAGCCCAAACATCACTCACCACGACGCCAGGAGTAGCTAGGTGGCAATGGACCAAAGTAGATTAGCTGCAGATGCTGCCATCTACTACGGCTGGTTGTTACTGAGTGACTATTCCCATCTAAATAGCCCTTTTAAACACGGTGTGGGGTCAATATGAAGTTGAACCCTAATTATCACCTAATCCTAATTTGTCTTTCCTATGAAGTGGTTTACATTGAACACATGTAAAATATGATTAATATAGGTTTGTTAAACTGACCAATAACCGTTTTATTAGTTTTATTAGTTACAAATTATTCCCTTGTTAATGACTGGGAGGGTTTGATGCAATAAGAATAAGGGAATGTCTGTATAGTGGGGCTCCAATAAGAGAAGGAAGGGAGTGTTTGTATAGGGCACTCCCTTATTGGACGGCAGTAGCTTGCAGGGAAGCTAGCAATATTGTGGTTGGTACTGTAGGAGAGTGAATGGGTGGAAAGTTGCCTGGATACAGTAGGAATAGGCCGTGAAATTGGTTACGGATGGAGATGCGATATTGTGGTAAGAAAGGGGGTGAAGGGAATAATTATGTAGTGGTTATTGCATTTTTAAAATCAGAATCTTGAGGGAGTGTATTTTTATATGTTTGCCTATGGAGGCGTGAAAATCGATTACACTTTTTACGGGGTTGAGACCTGGACACTAAGGAAATCACTTGAATAAATAATTGATGGTTACAGTACAAGAATGAATAAATAATTGATGGTTACAGTACAAGAATACTAAAATGGCAGCCCTAAACATCAGCTAAACAACACATGACAAATGCCGGGCGCTATGGTACCGGTACTATAGCTACCACCTTTATTAAACATGACTACGTGAACACAGAATTAAATTTAGTGGGCACTGCTGGACAAGTAAACAAGAGGTCATTAGTCACACATCTTGGCTTTTACTGCCTTTGACTCTAATGGGCCACGGGAAGATAATCACATTTATTTTTTATTTTTATATTATATTTTTTATTATTATTTTTTTTTTACTTATTTTTTTTATTTACTTTTTATTAATGGGGACGGTGCCGGTCTGCGGGGGTTTGACCTCCAAGACCGGTACTGAACCCAAGTTTTAGACTAGTGTTTGGTGGAGGGATGTAATAATCTTACTAAATTTAATTTTGGTGGTGGTGGAAATTTAAATTAATAATAATTATATATATATTTCTTTTTATTAATTAATTTGGTGTTGTATATTATAAAATGACTTGGCAAATAAAGCTTAATTAATATTAACGTTGCTTTTAAATCATTACAATCAGAGATTAAATATAATATAATACAATTAAAATGTAATCAGTAGTTACCCAAATCAGCGCCACGCAAACCCGCGCCGTCGCCAAATCCCAAGCCCCGCCACGGACGCCGACCTCCACGGAGGCAGAGGGAGCTAGACCGGAGAAGCGCGGACTGCAGCCGCCGGCGAACACCCCCCAGCACTCAAGCGAGGCACCTCTACGTAACGCATACCATCCCGCCGAACCACAAGTGACTCCGCTAGATGGCGAATTAGTATTTCAGCCTCTGTGCACCAGACACCATCGGTGGTGCCAACCAGGGGGGGTGAAGGCCATCCATCCATCCACTTTTTATTTATTAATATTAAATAATATAAAATCTTTTTATAATTATTTTTTTCTAATTTTTTTTATTATAATTTTTTTATTGTAATTTTTTTATTATAATTTTTTTTATATTTTTATTAAATTTTTTTTTAGTTTTATTACGTATTCGTAAAGTCAAAAAATTACACTAATATTTCCCAAGATTATTTGATGACTCTAATGCCTAATGGGCCGCCATAGGAGGTGATGCCAAATCGTATCGGATTGTAGATTAGACCAACTTGAAAGGGCTACTGGACTTGGGAAAAATTAAATTAGGACAAATAAATGAGGAGAATCGGGTAGCCTGGAAGTACAGTACCTCATTTCCACTGTCCGAGCACGCACGACATGTGGTACTGTAGAAGCAATTGTATAATTACTGTATTTTGGGAAACATATTTAGATGTTAATAATAATGTACTTAATTTGGGATAAAAGTATGTGACGGAACGATGAGTTAGAATTGGAGAAGTCCTTCGATATAGTGAAGTGCGCCAGTAGTCGTTGGCCATCGCAACACAGTGAGTGACAACACCGAGGTGAGTTGGAGTCGAGATACAGAAAAGTGTAGTCAACCTGTCAACAACAAACATTAAGCAAGCATCATAATTGTAGAGTAATGTGTGTCAATTAATAATAAATAACATATAACATACGAAACGCAACCATATTTTTGATAAAATTAATTATTTTTGCCCTAGTTCTACCCCTTTACAGTTACAAAATGTTATATATTATTTTCTTATACAGTAGAATATACGCTTAGCTTTTGTGCAGTATAATACCGGTACCGGCATTTAGTGTATGGCGGTTAGGCTTAGGGTTATGGTGCGATACATACCGGTATGTTGAGCAGATTTAATATATTTGTGTTTTTTGTTTATGTTGTTGTTTGCTGCTTGTTTGTATTGTTTTGTGGTTTTTGATGGCCCTAGTGGCTGAGTACAGTAGGCGTACTATTTTGGGCGTTAATGTCCTGATACTTTGTTTTTTTTAGTTTGTGGGGTTTAAGACTCTAGGTTTTACTTTACCTGTTTATTGTATTGTATTGTATAATCTAGTCACACAGCTAACATCTATGGTTGAAGAATTCAAAACAATTGCCCGGACAAATGAAACTGTTATTGTCAAATACAATAACAGTATACCGGATCCGGTTGTATATAATGAATCAACCAACATTTTAACACTTGGCAGAAGGGGTAACACTGATGTTATAGTCGCTACTATCATTCCAGTAACAGAGTCAGTAAACGATGGGACTAACATTAAATCATGGTGGGTCGATGCAGATGTCACATCTATTGAATTACAGAGTTATTTGGAAGTTTCAAACTCTAAAGCAGCTCAAGTTAAAGATACATCTACAGTTTCGGTAGCTGCTTTCATCCTCCGATGGAGGAATAATCAAACATCCGACAGCTTACTGCTTGGATCATCCCTTTATAATAATAATATTTAATATTTAATGATTTGTATAGCGCCAACATTACCGGTAGTATTCTATGGCGCTAATCAGAGTTAGGTTAGTCAATTTAAATAAAAAGAAAACCGCGTAGAGTACATAATTAAGAAAAGTAAAAACAAAGTTTTTTAAAAACGATCGGCTAAAAATGAGTCTATTTTATAGGTGGGTGGGTGAACAGGTGAGTCTTTAGTTTTCCTTTGAATGATGCCGTAGACTGGATATCACGTAGCGAAGCCGGTAGTTTGTTCCACAGCCGGGGCGCGCATACCTCGAACGCCCGCCACCCGAGAGTGTAGCACTGGAACCGTGGTTCGACGAGACTTACTGTGCTACAACTTCTAGTTTGGAGGCGATCGCTACTAACTTTATGGAGCATTTCGATTATATATTTGGGAGCGTGGCCGACCAAGGCCTTGTGCGTCATCAGCAGTATTTTAAATTCTACACGTTTGCGCACAGGCAGCCAGTGGAGGGATTTCAACGTCGGCGATATATGGTCGTATTTGTGTACACCTGTAAGCAACCTAGCAGCTGTGTTTTGTACACGTTGGAGTTTCTGTAATTGGTAGCTTGGGACTCCATAGAGAAGGGCGTTACAGTAGTCTATGCGGCTAGTCACGAGAGCATGTATAATTGTTTCTGCGGCCTTAGTGTCGAGATATTTCCGAATTGAGCGAATGTTGTGCAGGTAGTAGTATGCGGCGCTGCATGTTTTAGATATAAATTTATTCATTCTCATCTCGGAGTCGAACCAGGCTCCAAGGTTTCTGACCGATTTAACCGGTTCGATATCAAAGTTTCCAACGCGAATTGAGATTGAGGACAGCTTACTCAATTGAGATTTCGATCCGAGCAAGATAAATTCAGTCTTGTCGTCGTTTAGCTTGAGCCGATGTTTTAATAACCAGCTGCGCATCTCCGCGATGCAGGCTTCCATGGACTCTATGGCTGCTCTTTCGTTAGACGATGTTAATGGTTGGGAGGAGCAGTAGACCTGATGGTCATCAGCAAAACCGTGGCCAGCCAACGGTAAATGGTGCTGTATTACCTCCAAGAGGCCAGCACTGTAGTTGGGGAAAAGTGTGCATGATAAGCATGATCCTTGAGGGAAACCATATTCCAGTAGCTGATCGTCGGATGTGGCCCCTAACGTGGCTACTCGTTGGACTCGGCCAGATAGGAAGGACCGGAACCATTTGAGACAGGTGCCGCAGATATGAAGGCGATTTCGAAGGACGTTCATCAGTCGAGTGTGATCTACAGTATCGAAAGCGGCGCTGAGGTCAAGTAACACAAGTAAAGTTATTTGTTTGTTATCCATGTTTCGGAGAATATCGGATTGGACTTTGACGAGGGCCGTTTCGGTACTATGATGTTTCCTATACGCCGATTGAAATATTGGCAATTGGTAATAGGTGTCAATGTGTGGCTGAACTTGAGCTATTACTGCCCTCTCAGTTATCTTTGAGATAAAAGCTATGCCACTAACTGGGCGAAAGTTCTTGTTTTTAACAGTTTTAATTGCATTTGTTGACCGATCTGAGGAAGGTTTTTTCGGTATTGGTGCAATTGTCCCAATTTTCCACAGTGGCGGGACCACTCCAGTCTCCAGTGATTGATTGACCATGGTAGTAATAGGCCGAATGAGAGCCAGTAGACAAGACTTCAGTAACTGCGTCGGTAGGGGATCCTGTGGACATTGTTTATTCGGTGCAGTATTGACCAGTTTCGTAACTTCTTCTGCAGACAGAGTGTTAAAATTACTTAAGGATGCAGACGTGTCATCTGGGATTACTACATGGTCGTTTCCAATGACGTCTCCGTCGTCATTTGCAGCTGCTGCGTTATCCAGTTCAGCACGTATGAGTTTAATCTTGGAAGCGAAGTAATCTGCGAAATTGTTGGCAAGTTCTAGAGCATTATTATGCTGTGGGTATTTAATCACTTGATTTTGCTTAGATAATGATTTTATTACATTAAATAGCTTCTTTTGGTCACCTGAGCATGCGCGGATTAATCCACGATAGTATTCCTGGCGATCAGTTGTTAGTTTTTTTGCGTATATGTTTCGAATTTCTTTAAACTTAACTTTATCTTCTATTTTACCAGTTTTACACCACCTTTTTTCTGCTTTACGACGCTGTTGTTTTAGGCGGCGCGCCTCATGGCTGAACCACTTGTTCCCATCTCGTAGTCTATAGTATTTATAAGTACATTGATCCGCGAAATTGTAGCCCAGATGGTAAACTACAAAATACACTCACATAGCGCGGGTTATCTTATACAAATCTCCCAGATTTGATCAAATGGTATGCGAAAGAAGACTTGGATGTCTTCTGTCAAGGAGTTGGATCGAATGATATCAACTTATTGTCAGCACAATTAACCAAACCGGTTATAAAGGTGATACAGTCCCGCTCTCAAAAAGCATTCCTTTGATCAAATATTGATCAAAGTTTGATCAAAATGTGTCCATAGAGTAGCATTGAAAGTAGCATTGACATTGAAATGACCTCGATGGCATATTGAAATGACCTTGAAATCGACGGACCGAAATTCCAGACTTTCGGTCTCATATTGAAATGACATTGAAATGATTTCAAGGTAACAGTTTGCATCTCTCTTCTGCGGCATGCCTTTGTACTTAGATTCCCGCCAAGAACTGGCTTTTGTTAATGGTCAAGCCGCGATGTGATTGACATGGCGGCGGATGGAGCTTGCTTGATTTTGCGTGGATGGACAGGGATTAGATTTACAAGGCAGTATTGTAGAAGTGTCAGACTCAGACTGAGTCTTGTAGGGCCTATTATTACACTAACAACTAGATAAGAAAACAGCCCTTGGAATATTTTTAAATTATTATTTATTATAAATTTGTTTTAATGTTCAATCAGAATCAAGGCCAAAGACCTCCATTGGTGTAGCAGCGTAATAAAAACATAAAATATATTTTTAATTATAATTTAATGATACATAACTGTGTGATCATAATAAATTCACGTAATTTAGAAATAGTAAGCTAGAAATGTAGGCCTACTTAATGAGTGGACACCCTTAAATACCTTCTAAAAAATGTACGTAATTTAATTTTATAATACTCCGATAAGGTATTTTTATTGAAAGTTAATCTCTTTTAACTACTACTAGGATCGGCATGCTGCATTGCAGCTGCATTTTTAAGAATGCTGTGCCGGCTTGTCGACAAAATTGCGCCGCCACAACTCCCTATCACCCATGACATTTGCTAGATCATCCGCATCTTCAACGCCAGTGTCCTTTAAGATGCGTCTCAAGAAAGTCATGGGCTGTCCACCATGCTTATTCACTCCATGAGGCTGCCAAAGTAGAAGATTATGCACTGGCTGGTCCTCACGGCGAAAGCAATGTCCGCAAAGCGGAGGCGATTTTGTTCTAGTGTCAAGCTTGGGGGAAGCAATGATACACCTCCAATGTTATATAGTGTCTGGTTGGAGATGTGTGCATTGAACTTGACACAATGAACCCGGCGTAGCATTCTTGTGAATGTGCCATCCAGAGATTTGGTGTCCTCAGCAGTAGAGCCCAGCATGGACTCCCATAGAGGAGTACTGGAACTACTGCTGCTCTAAATAACCGGACTTTAAGTTTCCGATTAATTCTCGGTGACTTCCAAATCCTGGAAAGCCTATTCAAGGCTGCCCATGCCTTTCCCTTACGTATTCGAAGGTTCTCACCTGACTTCCGGATCCATGATCCCAGGTAACAGAAGTCATCCACATGCTCAAGCATACCATCTTTTGAGCTTATGCTCATCCGATCAGAGACTTGCTGAGGACTTTCAAAGTTAACTGTCAAAATTTTGGTTTTTCTGGAGTTAATAAAAAGACCAGCACTAGAAGCAGCATGTTCTAAAGAGCTGAGGAGCCGTTGGGCTCCCTCTAGTGATTCTGAGAGTACTCCTGAGTCATCAGCAAAGTCTAGATCAGTTAGGTACTTGGCAGGATTTCCTCGACTTCTGGAGCCAGTAGGTGGAGTTATCATCACCCCATCATCATTATGATGATCTAAGGACATGCGTATAACATAGTCAACAACAATTATGAACAAGTTATAAGTCTATAAAGTTATCAGGCAATACCCTGTCATTACTGAGGAGCTTTTCAAAGTGGGCCTTCTAACCATTGAGACGATAGGCTGGTGATTCAGCCTTAACCTTGGTGGTTGGTTGGCTTTTTCGACCAGCAAGCAAGTTGATTGATCTCCATGCCTGGGATGATTGCCTGCTGTCGTCAGCATCATTGATGGCATCAACCTGTTGGTTTATTAGCTCCTGTAAATTAACCGAGTACTGCCTGTTCAGGGACCTAGATGCAGCCTTAACTGCATTCTTGGCCGCTGTAGTCTGTTTGAGTCGGGACTCTTTCTGCGCCTTGTAGAGGTCATTTCGGCACTTCTGAATTTTGTTGTCAGTCCAGGGGGCCCCGTTTCCCATTTCGAGGGTATACAGGAACTGTTTCTGTGAAGGCAGTCTAGCCCTCACAGTGATCTGCCGCCTCAGAGGCAAGAGCCTCATACCTGTTGCTCAGCTGTAGTGTGAAGCTGGATCTCACACTTGGCTGTTGCAACAGAGAGGACCAGTCATGCCGCGGCAAGGCAGATTTCGTTGTTCTGCTAGCACGCAGACTAAGTCTTACAATAACAATAAGCCACAATAAGGCGGTGATCACTGGAGAAGGGTCGTAGTGTAAATGCATTACAGTCTTGTATAGAGCTACTGTATTTCCTACGAAACAGGAAATGGTCTATCTGGGACTTGTGACCACTGGGTCCACTATGAGTCCATAGCTTTCCAGTTCGCTTCTTAAACTGTGTTCCAGCCGAAAACAATCCATTTCCAGAGATAAAATCCTGAAGATGGACGGAATTTCGGTTGACACTATTGCTATAGACCCAGGGCCATGTAGGTGATTGATGCAGACTTGCATTAAAGTCTCCCAGGAATGTTAAGAATGCATGCTGATCCACTCCATCAGTAGCTGCTTGAAGATTCTGGTAAAAAATTTCCACCTCCTCTACAGGGGCAACACTAGTTGGAGAGTAGCACACAATCAAAACCACCTTAGGAAACTTCTTAGCCAGTCTTCCAGAACATGAGAAGTGGCAACGGATGATGCGGTTAGAGATTTTGTCTATTTTGTCCAATGCTGCATGTGCAGTTGGATTCATCAATAGACCAATTCCACCATTGCCACTATCATCTGCTGAAGCGAGGGCAAGTCGCCAACCGCCCCCATGTCTTTGATCAGAACTTCATCTGTCTGTCCAGTCTGCATTCGGTTCTCTTGAACACCCACTGCACTAAGAGAAAGCTTATCTGCCAAGGCAGTCAGCTCACCTTGTCGCATTGGGGACCCGAGTGTTAGGGTGTTTACTGTGGTTAGTCTAGTAACTTGCCTCAGATTCACCAATGGCTTTGTTGGTCGGCGTGGAACATGAGAGTAGCCTCCAACTCCAGAATCCCTCTCCCCCTCACAATCTGGCCTCCCTGGTGACCCAGGGTTTGGGCCAGAAAGGTCATTAGGAAAGGGACTCAAAGAATTGTTTGCCGCTCTCTCTCCAGTAGGGGGTGAGACAGACAGCCAGTCAGGAGATAACTGACGCCTGTGAGGCCGATTGTGTCCAGTCATTCCACTGGCCTCTAGTGGCCGGACCTCCACATTACTAATGTAATTTACAAGATCATACAAACCACTGTTATATGAACTATGCAATTGTGAATAGTAATCCCCTCCGCTTACCTCAATGATCATGAAAACCAAGAGATCTACCGGGTATTCGTAAGTATTCTCCAACTATTAACATGAATCCCTATGATACAAATTGCAACAGATTATAACAGCATAAATCAGTATAAAAATATGGTGTTGTGGCAATATCAGACAGTCAGGATGTATTGCAGTGAGGGGTGTAAAATTTTGGACTTACAAACGTTGTAAACATGTGTCAACGTTAATGGATTTGCATTCTGTATCTTTCTTGCCACTGGTGTTTCTGGGCAAAAAGTAAGTACTGAAGCCTGCAAGAATATTCTTGCCTCAAGTAGTTCACAAAGCATGAATCATATCAAACGCCATAGAACGTATGGAACATGCGAGAACTCCCAATCAGGGACCAGTTTCCATGCCATCAACCCATAACCAATGGATCTGGTAATTCAGTCTATGGGGTGACGTAAGAGTGAAAGTATACTGATTGGATGGTGACTAACAAAGAAGGACGTAAACAAAGGGAATAATATCCAATGGCTGGTGATTTCGTAATCTGAGCATTTGATTTCTGTGGGAATGTAGGGGAAAGTGTTATACTGAGAATAAACGCTGGAGGGAGTAAGTTTATATCAGTTCATAAAAATACAAAGTTCTTGAGAGTTTTTCAAGGGTTTAGAGTATCCAGCGCATTGTGTAAAATGGGGACATTTTGGCCGCAAAAGCTTTAACACCGCTCGCAGAAAATGGGACTTAGGTCTATAAAATATACATAGAGTCACAATTTCTTAATATAATAACTACTCTAAACAAGCAATCTTTCTTTCTAGAACAACGTTTACAAAGTTTCTTGAACTTTTGGGTGATGGTTGTCTTCTTCCCGGCGCTATGAGCCACTTTACTTGGAGGACTATATGTTACGGTATATGGCGCTGTATCCACATTATTAGCCATTATGCAGTATAATATATTAGTCCGTTATACTGTACGCAATATTAGTCCGTTGTGCAGCATAATATTTTAGATAAGGTATAATAGCGAGGTGATATTTAGATGGGGAAATCAAAACGCCCATATATTTGAATCCATCCATTTTGTATAGTATGTAGCCCTACCTACGTAATTTTGTATTAGGATATAGGTAGATAGTTCCAGGGTAGCAAGTTTAGTCGGACCCTGGATTTTGTGCTTGCTGTTATTAGTTTTGATAGGGCTAGATATAGGGACGCTGTCCTGGCCATTCAGTAGCCAGGGACATGATCCATTACCATATATGGTAATAATTTGAGGTTTGGGCAGCAATAGGGCTACAATCCGGCCTCCTTATTGGACTAACTGCTTCCAGGTTGGTCTAATGCTAGCGCGGACTGGAGAGCCAATAGGAGAGCGATTGAGTCACCCTATTGCATCACCCCACTCGGATCACCTATAAATTGGCGGTGTGCCGGTAGAGCTGTACCTATCACCAACCTTTAGCGTATTTCTGCAATTTGCTAAATTTTGATTAATTTCTCAAAATGATTTGCTAGTGCGATTATTCTTGATTGTGTTTCTCAATTAATCCTATCGATTACTGCTAATTACAACTGGAACTATGATTTCTACCTTTTGTTAATGGTTCTATGTGATTCCTTTCTACGCAATAATCCTAAGGGATTTCTGAGACTGTCAGACTTTGTGATTTGCATGCGCCGCTACGGTAGCTATTAGCATAATGGAGGGCTAAGGTGCCAGTAGGCGGTGGGCACATCGGGGGGTTGAGCGACTAAGGGAGAGCGGAGGATTCAAAGGCGGGCAACGCTGGCGGGGGGGTCAACGTTGCGGTCGGGCAATTTGGACTGTAGGTTGGAGACCGCTCGCTGGTACAGTAATTAGGGGGCTGATGATCCAGGTTTTGTCTCTATTTAGTATTAGGGGGGCAGGAATTGGGTTAGTTAGGGAGCCTAGATGTACCCGGGAGGGGCCTGCATACCTTACAGTAAGTAAGTAAGTTGCGAGTAAGTAGATTGCGAATTAGTCAATTGCGAATTATTATGTTGCGAATTATATAATTGCAGATTGTATAATTGCAAGTTGTACTATTGTGATCTGTGATTGCTGACGCTGATTGGTGTGTTACTGAAGTGTGCCTATGATTACGAATACTTAGGTAGGCGCCCCTTTTCTCTTTGATTGATTTCTATTTCTTAGTTACAACAAATAATTACTGATTAGGTCAAAGTAATACGGCATTTTAGGCTATTACTAGTGAAACCTGTTGTGTAATAAATTAGAATTACGCATTCTGGAACTCTTAGTAATTAGTGCGCTGTTACATATTTGTGACTGTAATTGATTAGTAAAATTAAGAATTAGTACGCAGCATAGCGGAGAGTAGCTAAGGTAATAATTTAGAGTACCGTAAACTATTCACGCTAAGCGGTTATTTGCATTAGCGGGCAATAAACTAGATCGCAATAGTCAGTATGCAAGACACTAGTGAGTTGCTGGCCTAAAGCCAGCTGCAGGCAAGTTTAGACCCAGAGCGGTATCACCTACGAAAGACATTGTACTGTACCAATTTTGATTATTTTAAATATTCTCGCATTCACACATTCCGTTAGGGAAACCCCAGTATTCGCGATTAGAAAAGACGTAAGCATTGGCGTATTTCAGTAGTAAAATTAGGCGTAAGAATATACTCTGAGTGCAAAGCCCCTCGCACTCGTCTTAAGTAAGCTTAGGGAGCCGACTCGGGTTTATTGTTTTGGTTATTCCCGCGTGGCTCATAGATTCGAACAGTTAGCTCTCTATCGAGCGATCGGTAGAGAAAGGAACAAGCGATTTTGCAGGAGTTGTGTAAAATTAGTAAATATATTAGCGGACGGCAGATTAGCGCCATCCAACGGTAAGTAGCGGTTTTGTATTTAGCAACCTTTACAATTTAGTAATAGCACGCTCCTGATCCCCTTTACTTAACAGTAGAGCAGTCTTTGTGTCTTATTGGTTAGGCGAGAGCTCATTAGGTTGGCAGAGAGGTATATGGGTATTTGTCTGTTCAACAGTTCTGCTGTTAGTATAGGCGTCGCGGTTGTTTAACAGTAAGGTATGTATTTTTGTTTTGCTGTACTGCGTACAGTAAAGTAAGATTAAGATTACTGTATTAGGCACTGTACTGCGTACAGTAAGACAGAGAGTGTATCCTTAGGCTGTTTGTTTAGATTACTGTATTCACTGGTTGCGTACAATAGTACAGTAGTACATTAGGCTGATTGCTGTTACTGCGTACGGTAGAAGGGACATTTGTTTTGCCGTACCACATACAGTATCATTAGGCTGTTAGGTTGGTGTACTGTTTTACTTACTGTACTGCATACAGTGGATGTACGGTAGTGCGTTTTTACTAATTGCGAATACAGCAGTTCCTTAGGCCTTAGGGCAAATTGTAATTAGTAAGTTTTTTGAAAATTTTAGCTAGGTTTGCGAGAATTCAGTTTCGGTCAAAATTATTTTGTAAAATTCTAGAGTTTTGTACCGGTATGTTAGGTAACCGCTTAGTTATTTTATACCATCTGGAGATACATGGTAAGACGGGACTTCTGAGTTTGGGGTTCGTGTGGGTCTGCGGGTTCGGTTTGCAATCAGCGAAAAGCCTGAATCTTTGGACGCGGACGTGGAATCTCACAGCAAACAAGGTTAGTTGTTCTGTTGGCACCATTGTGTTTGTGGAAGCAGTAAAAAATTATCGGTTGTTTAACTGCGAAGCTGAACTCAATTTATTAGTTAGGATATTTAGGTTTAGCCGGCCATGGTTTTTTGAATCGCTCAAGTTAGAGAGAGAGTTAGAGAGAGTCGCAACCCGAAGATGTAGCCACGCGCTAGTGGATACATATATTATTTGAAATTAAAATTACGTTGATTAGAGCTATATATGCAAAATTGGAATTATTTGGGTGGCAAATTCATTCTGAATATTTTGTATTAGATTCAGAAATTATTTTGTGTCATACCGGTATTTAAATGCTATATAATAGCTATATAATAATATTTTTGTTTAAATATTGTGCTAGTATTTGCTATAACTATATCTTATTAAATTCACAATATTGCATTGCGAATTTATTTTGACATTTTGGACCAACTGATTATTTGACAATTAATTTGACCGTATTTCGGTTAAATTATAATTATATCTCGAACTTTTGCGAGATTTTTGCCGGAAGGCAAAACATTATTTAGACTATGAGTGTCTCAGACAAAGAGGCACTAGAGGACAGCTATGAGACGGCGGCCGGACCGCCGACTGACGATAGCGTAAATATTACTGTTGACGACAATGCCGACTATGACGACGCAGCGAGCGACGCTGACGTAAGTGAACAGGAGGACGAGACAGTGACTAGTGAGGAAGAAGAACTACCTCAGGTAATAGTATTAGGATCCCCTACCGCTACTGTAAGGAAGGATTGTACAGCAACCCGGACAGAGGTGAGTGATAGGGAGGGTAGTGTAGCAGAAGCGAGAGCCCGGAGCCCGGTTTCCAGACCTGTGGGTATGGTAAGTGCCGTGGTCCCGACGGCTGTAAGGAGTACCCGTAGTTCCCGAAATAATCCTTCAAGTCCACCGAGTGTGAGTCAGGTAAGCGAGAGAGAACTTGATATCGCAATAAAGAAGAAACTTCGCGCGCACGCCGGACATATAACTCGGACGACGGACAAGGTAAGGAAGATGTTAGCTGATTCAGCGAACATCGGAAGGGTAGAGTTAGTAGAGATTAGAAGAGGATATAACTCAGCGTTATTCAAGCAGACGGAGGAGCTTGCAGTCCTAGCGAAGAAGGCAGTAGAGTCTCAGTCGAGCGACGTGGCGACGAGGATTTACGACAGGGTTTTAGCAGCCTTGTTGGAGCACCGCGAGTTATCGGAGCGATTCCGACGAGTTAGGACGGAGAACTGGCTGCTATGGGCATCACAAGCGCAGGCGACTCAGGTGAGTGACGCAGAGTTGAGAGACTTAGTGGAGCGAGAAGAGATCCAAGATAAAGAAGAGCGCCGGTATCAGAGGGAAGTTACTAGCTGGCTGATGCAGAATGGAGTGGTGGTACCGGGCCAGGTGCTACCGACGACGGAGAACATCCAACAGAGGACGCTAACTCCACCCGATGATGCATCTAGAGACAGTGGCGATTCCCAGGTTAGTCACGCGCGAGGTAAGGTCATATGTGCTAGATCCCTTGTTTCTCACAACTCGGCGGAGGAGAGAAGACGCCGACTGGACGAACAACAGGCGGAAGTTTTGCGTGCATCGGAAGCATGGAAGGAAGCCGAGCGGGAAAGGGAGCGAACACGTAAGTTAGACGTGAAGTTGCGCGAGCTGGAAGAGAAAGGTAAGCGTGAGCAAGCGGAACGCGAACAGAAGGAACGCGAACTCCAACTTGAACGCGAACTCCAACTTGAACGCGAACTCCAACTTGAACGTGAACAGAAAGAACGCGAACAGAAAGAACGCGAACTCCAACTTGAACGCGAATGGGAAGCGAAAGAACGCGAACTTCAATTCGAGCGCGAACAGAAGAAACGCGAATTCCAACTTGAACGCGAACGTAAGGAACGCGAACTCGAGATCGAGAAAGAGCGACAAGCGTTGTATGAAGAAAAGGCGCGTGTGGAAGAAGAGAGCGCAGCGAGACGAGCGAGGGAAGAAGAAGAACGTAAACTGGCGCAGTTGGAAAGAGCGAGATTAAGTTTAGAGAGCGAAGAACGGACTAGGAAGGCGAATGAAATCGCCGAGAAGGGGATGCGAATGATCGAAGAATGTGGGGCGAGTGTAGGGACAGAGTTGCGAGAACTGTTCGCACTGCAGAAGGCCGAACAGGAAGCGAGAACTCCGACCATACGCGAGTCGACGACAACCAGAATTCCTATACCCGGTCCAGCTATTACGAGTACACGGATCGCTAAACCATTCTCTACATATCGCACGCCAGTTGGTATTAGTGCTTCACCTATCGCGCAGAATCCACGGCATCAGAACACCGCACCACTATACACCGAACGCGACAACGAAGAATTTAGAGTAGAAACTCCGACGGGCCGAGTATTGGGCGAACCGAACCCGCGGGTTTGGAATACGCGGACGGAGCGCCGACCCAGTTCGACGGAGAACTTCCGGGTTAAACCGGAAGAGGGATCATATGAGAGACAGCGAGCGGATTACTCAGATAGAGCCGACTATACAACAGAACCCTAGCCAGGAATTTATTACGAGGGATGAGTTAAGTGCTAGTTTAGCGCAAGCTATATCGCCGCACATCCAACCTATAACGGACATGCTTAGCAACCTACGGTTAAAGGAAGCAGCCCAGGTAAGAAGTAATTCAAATCCCAGCAGGCCTGAGTTAGATAAAGTCCAGCCTAGTCAACGAGTACGTATATCGGAGGAAACTATACCACATAGACCTCAGGTAAGGACGCCTGTCCCGAATATTCATAATCCCAATTTCGAAAATTCGGCCGAGAAATTTATACAGGAGGCCTGGGTCAGGGCCTCGGCGCGCAAACCATCGCGAGCGCTAAGGACTGACACCGAGTCAAGCGATGAAGAGGAAGACATGAGACGTCAGAAGTCCCGAAACTATAAGGAAAGAAGGACGGATGCGGAGCAGGTAAGTTGGAACCACCGGGAAAGGACCAGACTTAACAACCCTGCAGAACTAAACCATTTGTTAACCCGGAACGACGCAACCCTTAGGGACATAGGTAAGTTTGCTGCTAGGCAAGGACTGCCGACGCAACAACCCCAGAAGTTTATGGGCAACCATAAACACTGGAGGACCTTCAAAACCTATGTCGACGAGCAGCTAACCAACAGCACCTTTACTCCCAACGAGAAGTTCAACTATTTGCTTCAGATGCTCCATCGAGAACCTAGAGCCATTGCTGATAACTTCGTTGGCAATGAAAGAGCATTCGAGTTAGCGATGAAGACGCTTAGCGACATCTACGGGAATAAAACCAAGATGGCGCAGTCGATAGTAGAAGACTTGGGTAAGGGCGGAAGGATTACAACTCCGTTAGAGCTGTTGAACTTAGCGAACGCTATTTCGAACGCATTGGACATCTTGAGGACGGTGAATCTACCTCATCATGGTGATCACGCCGAAGTTTTGAAAAGCGTAATAAGACGTTTAAACATGCGTTATCGACAGAAATGGCGCAAATTAGAGAATAAGTTGGAGGGCCAAGGTAAAGTATTGACACTTCAGCATATTCATGACATGATAGCCACAGACGCAGTAGCAGAGATGAAATCAAACTTCTCAGAAGAGAATATGAGAGAGTCTAAACCTGTTACCGGTAAGTCTATGGTAAGTTTTGACGATGACAGGACCACTGTGACATTTAACTCAGTAGACAGATATAATTCGAGTACCCCAGCCTTTAGATCAGACTCGCGAGTATGGTCAGGTGAGCGGTTAGATAGACCTAGGTTAAAGCAACAGGAGTTGCCGGATGGATTTGTAGGTTGCCAATACTGTTTACTAAAGGAGGTAAGATCTGACGATCATAAGTTAGATAGTTGCAGACGGTTCAAAGAATTAAATTCGGAACAGAGAAGAGTTCAAGTGCGGACGTTGGACACCTGTTGGGCATGTCTTGCGCCAGGTCATGTACGGCGGCAGTGCCCGAACAGCAAGGACAGATGCATGGAGTGCGGCAGACTACATCACAAGTTGCTACATGCGGATTTCCATACCCCAACGGACCGTTACTTACAGCGAAATCCTCAAAGGAAGGGGAGCAAAGAACCCGTATCGATAAGGAGGAATACGTATACCGGCATCCAGGACGATGGTTACCAACCAGGTTCGTCGGACGAGGATGGCGAGTTGAGCGCGAGAGAAGTGACCTGCCAAGGTTTCACCACGGATAGTTCATCGACCAGCGCGCGGACGTATTTATCATCGGCCACGTCGGAAATATTTAGCGTGATTCCGGTGAAACTTACTGGCGATAAGGGATCGAAGAGAATATATATGATGTTGGACACTGCGTCCACATTATCGTATATCGACGAGGAAGTGGCGAGAGCCGTTTCTAGCTTCCAGGACGCCGAGGAGATCCAAATAGAGTTGAAGTCTATGCATGGAGTAGGAGACCTCACGGGACACAGAATTTCGGTAGAACTAGACTCCCTACTTCCGAGAGACCAACACACTCGACAAGAACGGAAAGCTTTGCCATTGGACGGATTTAAGTGTCTAGCTATGAAGGGATTCGGCAGGCAGTTAGGAAAGGTGCCGCCGATGAGTCCCATAGCACAGGAGTATTTTGACAAGCTCAGGATACCGAGACATCAGGTAGGTTATAGGAATGTTTCTATGTTGATTGGTGCAGAACAGCTGATCGCACACCAGATATGGGAAACGAAACCAGCTGAGCCGCATGTCAATGGACCACATGCCCATAGGACCATACTAGGTTGGTATACACGAGTACCCATGTCTTATGAGTTTACAGGTGGCGACAAGCCAATAAACAGATACGATGAATTACAGCCTATAACTCAACCACCGTTAGTAGAACCACCAGACATAGACGAGTTTAGGAGAACCTGTATTGACCACTATAGTGACTTTAGCGAGTTGGACGAGGAGTTGATTCCCGATAATGTTAGGTTGTCGGAACCACTTCATAACAACCGGACAGATAGTGAACCCGAGGACTACTGTTAACAGACCCGTGGGTCTGGTTCAGCGGCCCACGCTACTTATCTGACTAACGTTTTGACTTATACCGACATAGTGGAGGGTCAAGTGGCTAAATATCGAGACCTAGACATTTTCCAGTACAGTGAGGAGGAGCTACAGAAGGAATTGATACGCCAGGACCTCGAGACAGGAGCCAGAACCGTCGAATGGCTGGATAGGGACGCAATGGAACCCGGTGGATATGACCTAGCCATGTCCACTGATGAGAAGCGGTCGCTGGAGATGATGGAAGACACCATACGTCTGCTACCGACTGGACATTTTGAAGTTGGAATGTTGTGGCGTCGACAACCACCTAAGTTGGAGAACAACTACAACTTAGCCTTGAAAAGATTAAACGGAGTAAGGGCTCGGTTGTTGAAGAATCCAGGCATTAGGGAGAAGTATTGCGCCCAGATCAACAACTATTTTGCCAAGGGATTTGCTGGGAAGGTAGAGGACCCTGACTTAGTGACAGACCAGACTTATTACCTTCCACACCACTATGTGACTCACCCTGACAAGCCAGACAAAGTCCGAGTAGTCAACGACTGCGCAGCAGTCTATAGAGGTATGTCCCTGAATTCAGAGTTGATGGATGGTCCCAACCTGAATAACTATTTGATTGGAATACTGTTGCGTTTTAGACAGCGGCGATTCGCATTTACTTGTGACATCGAGGCGATGTTCCACCAGGTAAGAGCCTGTAAGGCAGACCGGGATAGCCTTCGCTTTCTCTGGTATGAGAATGAAGACTTATCCGGCCCAGTGGTTACATACCAGATGTACGTTAGGATATTTGGCGCCCGCGATAGTCCAAATGGCACGCTGTTTGTTCTAAAGAAAACGGCAACAGCCCAGATTGGTAAGTATCCAGTAGAGGTAATTGAGTCTATATTGAGAAACTTCTACATGGACGACGGATTGGTGTCCAAGGACACAGCGGAACAAGCCATAGAAGTGGCTCACGGCCTGCAAGAGTGCTTGGCTACAGGGGGTATTCCTCTGACCAAGTTCACTACGAACTCGGAGGCCCTATTAGAATCGTTCCCGGTGAAAGATCGCGGGAGCGGAGACATTGAATTGGGGGTAGAACCAATCCCCATGGCGCGAGTACTGGGACTCGCTTGGAACCCGAACTCAGATAAGTTCCAGGTAAGAGTTAGATTTGAGCCCAGTAGCCCAGACAAAGTTTTGACTAAGAGGATTTGCTTATCGACATTAAGTAGACTATTTGACCCGATGAACTTTATCAGTCCGGTTATATTACAAGCACGAGCGTGCATGAGGAAAATTTGGTTGTCCGACTTAGAGTGGGACAAACCAATATCTCCTATACATGCAAAGCAGTGGAGGGAGTGGGAAGCCGAGTTACATCTATTGAAAAACATAGACGTACCCCGTTCCTACTTTCCGAATCAGCTGGTATTTCCAGCTGATCTCGAACTGCATCTGTTCAGTGACGCAAGTGACACCGGCTTTGGTATGGTAGCCTACCTTCGCCGAGAGGTAAGTCAGGACAAGTTTGAGACGGCCTTTGTGACTTCTAGATCAAAGACAATGCCGGTCAAATACATGACTGTCCCTCGTGCAGAGTTACAGGCGGCTGTAGTTTCAGTCGAGGTAAGTAAGCAAATAACTGAGGAGTTAGACACGACATTGACCTTATTCTATTGGACGGACGCATCCTTAGTGTTAGTATACATTGCGGCCGACAATATTGCACTAAAGACATTTGTGGCCAACAGACGCGCTCAGATCGTCGACTTTTCGACGAAGGAACAATGGAGACATTGTCCGGGAGTGTTAAACCCGGCCGACATAACTTCGAGAGGTGCAATGCCGGCAGAATTCTGTCAGGAAGAGTCCCAGGAGTTTTGGTTGCATGGACCTGATTTTCTAACGAGGACACAGGAACATTGGCCGGAGCGACTGAAGATAGTGACCAATCCGATGCCCGAAGATGCAGAAGTCAAGGTGGAGAAAGTCTCTAAGTCGAAGTCTAAAGCCAAACTTAAGTCATTGGAGCGGCCTGGAGACCTGTCAGACCAACAGACTTATGTGACTACTAGGTCCGGAAGGGTAAGTTATGACGTAAAACCACCCTTACAGACTAAACCGGAGTCACAGTTGGTAAGTGACGGACAGAAAATGACCGACAAAATGGAGCCTTTGGTTTCCAAACCTGCGGGTTTGGATTCGAAACTTCCATCAATTAGCGGACAACCGTCGCTGGCATTAGAGTCATGCAGTGTTTATGACAAATTACTAAATTCGTCTGCCTCTTGGCTGACAATTTGTAAAAGAACTGCGTGGTTAAGCCGATACATTTCGTACCTTTGTTTAAAACATTCGGAACATTTAGGAGAACCATCGAGCACCAATAGTGAGCGAATTCGGAAATTGAAACAACCTCTGACAGAGGATGAGATTGATCAAGCGGAATTAAAGCATTTGAAGCATTATCAAATGTGTGCCTTCCCAAAAGAATTCCATTCATTATCGGCTCAACGACCAGTTCTCTATAAACCCCTTAAAAAATGGAGTCCATTAATCCATAAGGGTTTAATTTGTCATAGATCGAGAATCCAGACTGTCGACATAAACTCACAGTTTCGGTTCCCAGTGATAATCCCTAGTCACCCAATAGAATTGCAAAGAGCGATTCTATGGGATATACACAAGCGGTTACATCACGCGGGAAGGTTACACTGTTTGTCGGCAGCGAGACAGCGATTCATTCTATTGCAGCCAAGCAGGGCAGTAGGCACTATGTACGACGCCTGTCTGGTTTGCAAGAGGGTGAACGCCAGAGTATTGGAACAGGAGATGGCTGAACTCCCGGAAGCGAGAGTGCAGGCATATGACCCACCCTTTACTAACACAGGGGTGGACTGTTTTGGTCCGATTGAAGCAAAGAGTGGACGGCTGACCCACAAGCGATGGGGCCTGCTGCTGACATGTATGGCTAGTAGAGCCATACACATTGAGCGTGTGGCAGACATGTCGACCAAATCTCTGCTCCTGGCCTTAAGGAGATTTATGGCCAGGAGAGGACTAG
This sequence comes from Nemertoderma westbladi, assembly GCA_032718475.1. NCBI lineage: Eukaryota > Metazoa > Xenacoelomorpha > Nemertodermatida > Nemertodermatidae > Nemertoderma > Nemertoderma westbladi. Next base: position 44,687 of record JAUCBJ010006867.1, on the reverse strand, counting down.
TAAAGGCGTTCTACTCCGATAAGGGTACAAACTTTGTCGGAGGGAATAGCGAGTTGAACGCGGCTCATAAAGCGGCACAGAATAAAGGATCGTCGCTCTGATGTATATCGTAGGTTTTGATCAATCATTCGACTGGACTCATATACACTAGTCGTATCCATATTTTAGAAATTTGTTTTCGAAGGCCGAAAAATATTGAAAGGAAATACTTTTATTTTATAGTCCGTTGGAAATATGATTTTGAGCCTATATTATATTTGATTTGTGTATATGACTTTATTTGCTCTAAAGTTTATTGAAAGAGGCAAAGGAAGTGATTGGGGAGACAAACCCGCGGGTTTGGCTTACTCCTTTCACTTACCTGAGCAATCATCAAACCAAGATGATTTGCGCTTTTATAAGAAATTAAGTAAAGTCCGAAAATGAAAGAAATTATTACGTATTTTATATTTAATTTGATTATCGGCCTTTAATGCAATTTAGTTAAAAATTTAGCCTCAAATACGTTTATATTTAGTTTATCTTGTTAATGTTGATCGTTAATTGAGATGGGAAATGGGGGACATTGCCCTAGCCATGTTCCATTTCAATATGTAGACCGTCTATTTGTAAATAAATAAAGGAAGTAATATTTTGTAAATTTAATTTTGTATGTAGTAATCATTATGTAGAACGAACGAGAAACAATATTTTGTAAATTTAATTTGTATGAGAGAGATAATATTTGTAAATTTAATTTGTATGCAATTCATTATGCAATATCTATAGCAATATTTTGTAAATAGTAGGATTTATAGTATCAAGTATTTAGATTATTTGGAAGAAATTTATTTTGTTTGTATACATCACCTTATACTCTTCTACAATTGGAGGGAAACATTATATGATTTCCCTTGGAGCGGTGTTACGGTATATGGCGCTGTATCCACATTATTAGCCATTATGCAGTATAATATATTAGTCCGTTATACTGTACGCAATATTAGTCCGTTGTGCAGCATAATATTTTAGATAAGGTATAATAGCGAGGTGATATTTAGATAGGGAAATCAAAACGCCCATATATTTGAATCCATCCATTTTGTATAGTATGTAGCCCTACCTACGTAATTTTGTATTAGGATATAGGTAGATAGTTCCAGGGTAGCAAGTTTAGTCGGACCCTGGATTTTGTGCTTGCTGTTATTAGTTTTGATAGGGCTAGATATAGGGATGCTGTCCTGGCCATTCAGCAGCCAGGGACATGATCCATTACCATATATGGTAATAATTTGAGGTTTGGGCAGCAATAGGGCTACAATCCGGCCTCCTTATTGGACTAACTGCTTCCAGGTTGGTCTAATGCTAGCGCGGACTGGAGAGCCAATAGGAGAGCGATTGAGTCACCCTATTGCATCACCCCACTCGGATCACCTATAAATTGGCGGTGTGCCGGTAGAGCTGTACCTATCACCAACCTTTAGCGTATTTCTGCAATTTGCTAAATTTTGATTAATTTCTCAAAATGATTTGCTAGTGCGATTATTCTTGATTGTGTTTCTCAATTAATCCTATCGATTACTGCTAATTACAACCGGAACTATGATTTCTACCTTTTGTTAATGGTTCTATGTGATTCCTTTCTACGCAATAATCCTAAGGGATTTCTGAGACTGTCAGACTTTGTGATTTGCATGCGCCGCTACGGTAGCTATTAGCATAATGGAGGGCTAAGGTGCCAGTAGGCGGTGGGCACATCGGGGGGTTGAGCGACTAAGGGAGTGCGGAGGATTCAAAGGCGGGCAACGCTGGCGGGGGGGTCAACGTTGCGGTCGGGCAATTTGGACTGTAGGTTGGAGACCGCTCGCTGGTACAGTAATTAGGGGGCTGATGATCCAGGTTTTGTCTCTATTTAGTATTAGGGGGGCAGGAATTGGGTTAGTTAGGGAGCCTAGATGTACCCGGGAGGGGCCTGCATACCTTACAGTAAGTAAGTAAGTTGCGAGTAAGTAGATTGCGAATTAGTCAATTGCGAATTATTATGTTGCGAATTATATAATTGCAGATTGTATAATTGCAAGTTGTACTATTATGATCTGTGATTGCTGACGCTGATTGGTGTGTTACTGAAGTGTGCCTATGATTACGAATACTTAGGTAGGCGCCCCTTTTCTCTTTGATTGATTTCTATTTCTTAGTTACAACAAATAATTACTGATTAGGTCAAAGTAATACGGCATTTTAGGCTATTACTAGTGAAACCTGTTGTGTAATAAATTAGAATTACGCATTCTGGAACTCTTAGTAATTAGTGCGCTGTTACATATTTGTGACTGTAATTGATTAGTAAAATTAAGAATTAGTACGCAGCATAGCGGAGAGTAGCTAAGGTAATAATTTAGAGTACCGTAAACTATTCACGCTAAGTGGTTATTTGCATTAGCGGGCAATAAACTAGATCGCAATAGTCAGTACGCAAGACACTAGTGAGTTGCTGGCCTAAAGCCAGCTGCAGGCAAGTTTAGACCCAGAGCGGTATCACCTACGAAAGACATTGTACTGTACCAATTTTGATTATTTTAAATATTCTCGCATTCACACATTCCGTTAGGGAAACCCCAGTATTCGCGATTAGAAAAGAGTAAAGTAGAAAAGTAAAGTAGAAAAGTATTTCAGTTTTATTAAAGTTACTGGCGTAAATTAGGCGTAAGAATATACTCTGAGTGCAAAGCCCCTCGCACTCGTCTTAAGTAAGCTTAGGGAGCCGACTCGGGTTTATTGTTTTGGTTATTCCCGCGTGGCTCATAGATTCGAACAGTTAGCTCTCTATCGAGCGATCGGTAGAGAAAAGAACAAGCGATTTTGCAGGAGTTGTGTAAAATTAGTAAAATATATTAGCGGACGGCAGATTAGCGCCATCCAACGGTAAGTAGCGGTTTTGTATTTAGCAACCTTTACAATTTAGTAATAGCACGCTCCTGATCCCCTTTACTTAACAGTAGAGCAGTCTTTGTGTCTTATTGGTTAGGCGAGAGCTCATTAGGTTGGCAGAGAGGTATACGGGTATTTGTCTGTTCAACAGTTCTGCTGTTAGTATAAGCGTCGCGGTTGTTTAACACTATAACTCCTCGGGGAAGGGTGCAATACAATTGCATCAGAAGGGTTGGGGTTGCAGTCAGTGTATCCGCCGGTCGAGGTACCTGGTTGGTCAATGTCCATAGAGGATGCGCTTCTCTCCTGGGATGGTGTTTTGGTATCAACACATCTACCGGTGGGTCGAAGGGGTTGAGGTCGCATGATCTTTAGCGCTCGTCTCAAAACCACAGCTTGGACAGGTCCCGCCTTAGTCGTTTGTACGACTGCCATTGGTAGGCTGTGGTCGTTAGGAATTTCCGGGGTTTTACAGTTTTGACTAGTTCCCGTTACCTCCCCTTAGATTCATAGGGGGGTCAGTGGACCTCTTGCAACTCAGGATGTGCATTGAGAAATGTCTCACCGCATTCCACGTCTCAGCCAATACTACCAAGTAGATTATATGAGTCCAAGTTGTTGGGGTTGATATTTTTCAAATATATTCTCACGTATTTGGTGGAAATGGACTCACCAACACGATTGATAAGTTTGTAACTGGAATACAAGTTTTTTGTTCGATTTGGGGAAATAGGTAGGGGTGAAATGCGTACACTCCCTCATAGGCGCGTCCGGGATAGTAACGGTGGCGTGAGTAGCAGTGAAGTTCTGCCCTAGCTTTTCAAGCTTGTATGTATCGCAATACAATCCACTCGTCAACACTCTCCATGTCAGGGCTAAAAGGGCAATCCCAACTAGCGTATCCCTTTAACTGACAGTAATGACATTGTGTCATGAACTGTGGACAGACTGCGAAGATATATTGATTATTGACTTGACAATAAGCACAATATATCTCCATTGGAGGTTGATCTTTGAAGTAGGAACAAAGTTCATTGGGGTTCAAAGGAGTAGTGTGATCACGAGAAGCGCATAAATGGCAGCGTTTCCTAGATACATAGCTGGCATGTCGGTTATCATAGGCAGTGAGACATTGTGGGCATTGATACCACTCCAGCGTGTGATCATCATCACTACTACAAGGGACGGTGGGTTGAATTTCATCCACCTCCATACAAATGGGTTCCTCGTCAGTCAGCAGAATTTCTACAGGTGTAGTCATTCTTGGTTCTACAGTTTGTAATTCCATAACTGAATATCCCGAAAGGATTTTAGGTCTCTGTAGAACAGTAGAATGCATATTCTGTATGCATACGTCTTTGAAGATGGTGAATCCGGCACAATCTAATTTCTCAGTGGCGGAATCTCGCAGGCTGAGTTTGGACAGCGTGCGGTCTTTAAACTGACTATCAACGTTCCGAAACAGAGTCTGAAAGCACCTGAAACATTCCAATCGGATGAATTTGTTGTGTTCATCTAATTTTGCAAGATTTGTTCCCAGAATTAAGGGGTGTGAACTTATAGTGCGACTGCAGACGTCGGCTAACCATCCGGAAGTGCTGTATTTTCGAATATGGTATAAATGGCTAAGGAAGGACAGAGGGGCATACTTATAAAACTATAAACCACTCCTGGTGCCATCAATGGTCCATCGAAATATAAACAGGAATAATGGTCTCCATAAACTTGCAGATTGTTGAGCTGATTCCCAACCTTAAAATTCCATCCATACTCTTGAAATGCTAAATGTCCGATAGAAGTTCGTTGAACTTTGTTGATCCCGCTAAACGTAGTTGAGTACATAGTTTGGAAAAATCCTCTGCCTTCCACCCAAGGTGCTATTAGCTGGGTATCTAGGAACGGATATGGAATATTATTCATATTCTTAAAATCATTCTGAAAATCTCCGTAGATTGCAGAACCGACTTTAATTATTCTCTCGTCGAATAGCATCTCTAATACAGGTTGTGGGAGCATAGATCCATCTATTCCCATAGCTGGTTTCCACTCGGTCTCCAGGACGTATCGCCGTGAAAGTTCAAATTGGTCGTGTTTAATTCTCTTCTGCGCCTCAGTGAGGGTTTCAAAAGAGTAATCGATTGCATCAGAGCAAGCGCGAGTAAAGACGTGTGTAGAACCATCTAATCCTCGAATATGGATTAATCTCGTAGTTCCGAGTTATCTCACAGGAACACTGCCTTCATTGTCATAGGTTACGACACCATACATTTCGATAATATTTTGAGTTTCATTCCATTCAGCAGTGGCCTTTTCCAAAGTCATATCTACAGGGTGCCACAATGTCGCTCTATCGTTTGTGTTAGGGAGGTTGCAATATTATAAATAGTGCATAGTGTGCGTATCTTCTTTTCCATAGCGTTGTATGCATTCTTCTTCAAACAATACATCCAAATTCCAATGGACTAATCGAGTTTTGATGAATCCATCAAGATTGTAAGGAGGGAAACTTCCTTTTCGATTCTTGCAACATTATAGGGCTTTCGAAAGGAGTTCGACTTAACCAACTGGTCTAGATGTTTTTGAAGCTGTTCTAATTCAACAACATCAAAAGGGTTTATTAGAGGTAGAAATCTTAAGCTGTGTGTAGGATCCTTGGGTTTCACTATATAACATTGATCCAGATGGACATAATATGGGTGATCTTTGATCTCATAGAATGAGCTTTGCAAGGGTCTCGCTCGCAAATCAACCTCTTGCACCATATGCCGGATAAAGTCAGCTCGGTTTTCCAGAGGTTCTACCAGTATACCGTCTACTCGGGCGGTTTCAATTGGAGAACACTGTAGCATGGGCTACAGTTGGGATTGACTAGTTGGGGTTGTGCAGTGGCAAAGAGTTGATTGCCAAACTGTGGAATCATCAAGGGGTGTATGATGGTTTTCGGATAGAGATCTGTCATAAGTACTTGCGCTTCAGGTTGCGCTAAAGCGGCTTCTTCTCTTTCGTTCAACTCAATCTGTTTCTCCTCAAGCTGATTCTGCTCTTCTTGTCTACGAAACCAATCACCCAAGAATTCTTGTAGCGAATATGTATGTCCGAGTTCAATATCTCTCTCTAACCCTTCAATCTTTCGATCGAATTGCGGTAATGACAATTCTTTCACAACCTGTACCTGCTGATGCAACTTGCGTTTGTCTAAAACGTCGTAAGTTCCCTTTCAACCTTTTGGCAAATCGCTTCAAGCGCGTTCTTTATAATGCATTCTTCCACTTCCGTAATGGGTTGGATAGGCGCTAAACCAGGCCGATTATAGGGGTTGAACGGGGAGATAAAGTGTCCTCATCCCAATCCAGCTAGGTAGGTTGGGCGGATATCCATAGGACGAACAGATAGAACTAACGATTAACTGTTCGGGCAGAACTAGATCTTTGAACAGAGAGTATAACTCAGGAGGGTCAATTATACTTTTAGGATCGAGAGTTTGTGTTCGCACTGAGGGGTGGGGAGGTCTGACCGAGTATTCCGGAACTCTGATCATGGGTTTACTCAAGGAGCATTTGAGTCGAGCGAGCGTGGGTGGCACATCAAATAGGTTTCACTCAAAACTCCCATAAGTATAGCGCGTGAATGTTTAGCGCAACATCTCCGTGGGTGTTTATGGCGTTTCGTTTGTTGATTGGGTCTAGGGCATTCATCATAATAATACCAAAGACGCATATCTTGTAGATGAAACGCTGGTGACCTTTCTCCCGTCTTACAGTATTCTTCCATCTGTTCGAAGCTATCCGATACAACAGGTAGCGGTCGATTCGCTGTAAGATACATCATGATAAAATATAATCATTTGAGTTCGATCATGGGGTCAGGATGTAAACCTTGAGGGTATCGAGTTTCCAAGTTCTGTTGACTAGCAATATTGAGATAAGTCTCTCGCAGGAACTCCAGGTATTTGTAAAAGTTTGTGCATTTATCGGGTTCTTCCACATCTTCTCTTTCAAGCCAATTTCTAATAGAACTTTCATGCTTGATACGCGGTTTGTCGTTTTGACTCCGTTGTGTGTGAAACTTAAATAAAACCATCTCCGTCTCTGTATCCAGAGCATCAGTCTCATGTAGATCGATAGGATGACCAGTAGTTAAGGAATCCATATATGTATCATCGCGATGCGTATAGCGTGAGGTGAATTTTCGATAATCGAGTTCTCGTTTAAGTTGTTCCTCAGTCATCGGTGGTTCGATGTAAAGTCCATCATCCGCAGTCATAGATTGACTAGTGTCACCGCTCAACAAACTATCGAGAAACGCTTGTAGAGGTTGATTATATCTTTCCTTAATAACAAGGTCTTCCTCTATCAATTCAGTCATCGTAGGGGTGTTTATTGTCTCTGAGGTAAGGCTAGTGAGCATCGCTGCCTTCGAAGTTTCCCCCAAATGGCCCCTGGACAGCCTGAGATTCTCAGCGATGATGTACTGCTGTCGCAATGTTTACACCAATAGAGTAGCTACAAAACAACAACGATAATCAACACTAGTCACTCCACTGTCCGCCCCAAAGGGCTCCAAGATGCTTGAGATACTGGTTGCAGGTACGGGATTACTTTCACAATTGCAGTTCGCTACTGTAAACACACTTTAGTAGTAACATTCATCTATAAATGCATAAATTCCACATTCATACCACAATTCGCACAATTTGGGGCCATTTGTCCGTTAGTCAAATGCCTTCCAGAATGTCACGGTTGTTGTTGTGTATCCTCAGATACTATACACTATGCATTCTATTTAATATGGCAGGCTTTCTATTGGTCTCTAACTATATTCTAATTCTAGCGTGGGCATTGCTAAGGTGACATTATGCAAACCTAGCAGTAGAGATTAGAGTATTCCTCATGGATACAGATCTGGGATGCTATTTAATAGTGGCTCTAAGGTTACTCCCTTATATGTGATGTTTATTAATTTTGCTATCTATTCAATGCGTATAAGGGGATTCTCTCACACTTATTATAATGGGTGAATCTCCGCTCCTATGATCTATTAATTGATTAATTTTAAGGAATATTATAATAATTGTCTAAAATTGACAATTCTATTTAATTCATAATAAATTATGAATTTGGATTTATTCCCGTAAATTTTATTAAATTATATTAGGATGGGCACCAATTTATTCCAGAATAAGATGATGAGATGAAGATCAGATGTCTGGGGACATTAACCACTGATTCTAGAAATTTTGTCTTTTAAGTATATCGGTGGGTGCCACGATATATTAATTGACTAGAATTTCAGATGGTCAAAGGGTTTAACAGATTTACTGTGGCAGTTTTACTGTTAAATGGACCTCATCTACCATACATATTATTTTACAACTATGGTATGAGAGTAATAGTGCAATAAGCAATGTCAGTGAGAAGAAGCAAGTTGTTTCCAAGGTCTACCCAGAGCTTGGTTTAGCCGAGACACGAGGATCTGAACTTTGCATTCCTAATACTCCATGTTTACCAATAATACGGTATTGTACTTTAACAAGTACGAAATCTTACTGTAATCCCGCATTTAGAATAATATAAGGACAGTAAGGAAGGGATAAAAAGAAGTGTATTCGAAGGTCCTCACCTGACTTCTGGATCCATGATCCCAGGTAACAGAAGTCGTCCACATGCTCAAGCATACCATCCTTTGAGCTTATGCTCATCCGATCAGAGACTTGCTGAGGACTTTCAAAGTTAACTGTCAGAATTTTGGTCTTTCTGGAGTTAATAAAAAGACCAACACTAGAAGCAGCATGTTCTAATGAGCTGAGGAGCCGTTGGGCTCCCTCTAGTGACTGAGACTACTCCTAAGTCATCAGCTAAGTCTAGATCAGTTAGGTACTTGGCAGGATTTCCTCGACTTCTGGATAAGGGAAAGGTATGGGCAGCATTGAATAGGCTTTCCAGGATTTGGAAGTCACCAAGAATTAAGGTCCGATTATTTAGAGCAGCAGTAGTTCCCGTACTCCTCTACGGGAGTCCATGCTGGGCTCTAACTGCTGAGGACACCAAATCTCTGGATGGCACATTCACAAGAATGCTACGCCGGGTTCATTGTGTCAAGTACAATGCACACATCTCCAACCAGGCACTATATAACATTGGAGGTGTCTCATTGGTTCCCCCAAGCTTGACACTAGAACAAAATCGCCTCCGCTTTGCAGGACATTGCTTTCGCCGTGAGGACCAGCCAGTGCATAATCGTGTACTTTGGCAGCCTCATGGAGTGAATAAGCATGGTGGACAGACCATGACTTTCTTGAGACGCATCTTAAAGGACACTGGAACTTAAAGAGGCGGATGATCTAGCAAATGTCATGGGTGATAGGGAGTTGTGCGGTGCAATTTTGTTGACAAGCCGGCACAGCATTCTTAAAAATGCAGCTGCAATGCAGCATGCCGATCCTAGTAGTAGTACTATGATGGGATAGATGAGCTTTAAACACTCAGGTATTTTAAAGACGTCAGGGGGAACACCATCTACTCCACTGGCACGATTGGTCTTAATGCTCTTTGCAGCAGCCTTCACTTCTGCAAAGGAGATATCACCAATGGGAATATCTGGGAGTACAGACTCAGACACTTTTACTTCTATAAAGTTATCAGGCAATACCCTGTCATTATTGATGAGCTTTTCAAAGTGGGCCTTCCAACCATTGAGGCGATTGGCAGGTGATTCAGCCTTAACCTTGGTGGTGGGTAGGCTTTTTCGACCAGTATGCAAGTTGATCGATCTCCATGCCTGGGATGATTGCCTGCTGTCGTCAGCATCATTGATGGCATCAACCTGTTGGTTTATTAGCTCCCGTAAATTAACAGAGTACTGCCTGTTCAGGGACCTCAATGCAGCCTTAACTGCATTCTTGGCCGCTGTAGTCTGTTTGAGTCGTTACTCTTTCTGCGCCATATAGAGGTCATTTCGGCACTTCTGAATTTTGTTGTCAGTCCAGGGGGCCCGGTTGCTGTTTCGAGGGTATACAGGAACTGTTTCTGCAGCTGCTAACTTAACTGCATACTGAACTTAACTGAACCTCATACCTGTTGCTCAGCTATAGTGTGAAGCTGGATCTCACACTTGGCTGTTGCAACAGAGAGGACCAGTCATGCCGCAGCAAGGCAGATTTCGTTGTTCTGCTAGCACGCAGACTAAGTCTTACCTTGGCCACAATAAGGCGGTGATCACTGGAGAAGGGTCGAAGTGTAAATGCATTACAGTCTTGTATAGAGCTTCAGTATTTCCTACGAAACAGGATATGGTCTATCTGGGACTTGTGACCACTGGGTCCACTATGAGTCCATAGCTTTCCAGTTTGCTTCTTGAACTGGGTTCCAGCCGAAAACAATCCATTTCCAGAGATAAAATCCTGAAGATGGACGGAATTTCGGTTAACACACTATTGCTATAGACCCAGGGCGATGTAGGTACTACTACTACTACTGATCCAGTCCATTAGTAGCTGCTTGTAGATTGGGGTAGAAATTTTTCACCTCCTCCACAGGGGCAACACTAGTTGGAGAGTAGCACGCAATCAGAACCACCTTAGGAAACTTCTTAGCCAGTCTTCCAGAACATGAGAAGTGGCAATGGATGATGCAGTTAGAGATTTGGTCTATTTTTACCAATGCTGCATGTGCAGTTGGATTCATCAATAGACCAAATCCACCATTGCCACTATCATCCGCTGATGCCACTATCATCCGCTGACGCGAGGGCGAGTCGCCAACCGCCCCCATGTCCTTAATCAGAACCTCACCAGTCTGTCCAGTCTGCATTCGGTGCTCTTGAACACCCACTGCACTAAGAGAAAGTTTATCTTGCCAAGGCAGTCAGCTCACCTTGTCGCATTGGGGATCCGAGTGTTAGGGTGTTTACTGAGGCTAGTCTAGTGACTTGCCTCAGATTCACCAATGGCTTTGTTGGTCGGGGTGGAACATGAGAGTAGCCTCCAACTCCAGAATCCCTCTCCCCCTCACAATCTGGCCTCCCTGGTGACCAGGGTTTGGGCCAGAAAAGGAATCAGGAAAGGGACTCAAAGAATTGTTTGCCGCTCTCTCTCCAGTAGGGGGTGAGACAGGCAGCCAGTCAGGAGATAACTGACGCCTGTGAGGCCGATTGTGTCCGGTCATTCCACTGGCCTCTAGTGGCCGGACCTCCACATTACTAATGTAATCCATAGTGGGGGTTGGGGGGTGCTTTTTTGCCGAGTCAGCTCACGGGGCAAATACCACACCCTGGTTTGTCATTCCACAGTGTGGGTGTCGCAGTGGAGTCAGATATGAGGCCCATCACCCATATCTACTCTGGCGCACATGACCCACCATTGGCTGGGCAGCTCATCTGCTGGGTCATGCCCTGTACCCCTGCTACCTGGTGCAGGTCGCAGTGAAGTGTACCCAGAGTGGACATGAGAACACTCTACTCCTGACCAGCCATTGGTAGATCACCATCTGCCTGGCCAGGCCATATACCCCTGCAGCCAAGTATATGGGTCCTTAATCCAGGACCAAGGGGTCCTTATCCCAGAACGAAGGGGGTCCTAGTTACAGAACCAGATTTGCCTTAGTAAGAGGGTCTATGCAGCTACAGGTGGCACCTCCTTTATGCTGCATGGAGGTGGCAAGTTTTCTTGATCAATGACCTAGATTACCTGACCTGACCTAAATAATACAAAGTGTCCTACGGCTTGCTCCTACGGATTTCTGCCACCAATCCAGTCTCCCACCTCCGGTGGGTCATACGCCGCACTCGACTGGCTTTGGCTGTGTTCATCTATCTTGGGTGGTCAGGTATTAATAGACATATAAATTAGCAGACTAAACTGTTAAAGGTCTAAAAGCGCGAACATTAATATATTTTGTAATTAATTTATGTTCTGTAGGAACATTAATAGTTTTACTTTTCTATATTGTTCCATAGGCAATAAAACCTGTATTTACCAGTTGTGCGGTAACCTGCAGGCCTAGCGGTACCAGTCCGGTACCATTTAGCTGTATTAATTCTATTGTGATAACTATATATCATTTGGTCTTAGTAGTTAATCAGGGACTGCTTTTTGCTTTCTGCTGGTTTTTTTATTGAGATTTTACTTATTTCTGTCAGCTTTGTTTATCTGTAAGTGTAATATTGAGCAGAATGTGTATAACCCTGCTCAGATTGTAAAGGTAATCCATAGGCTGGGTTGTTGCCTGTCTATTGGGTAGATTACGGCATTTTAGGTTATTGGTCTGATAGAGCGCTAGTTACGTAGTGGGGGCATCCAATGCTGTAAGGTAAACACCCCATTAAGGAATAAGTCATACCACGTAGTTTGGAACGCGTACTAACTAATGATTTTGGAAACTTCATTTGCTGTGGTTTATTTTAGATTTGATAGTAGTCTGTCAGCATTTCGGTTTGTGTTTTGTTTTAATAATCTGTATAGGTAGCGTAATACTTATTATTCAGAGTTTATGCAAGTAATTGCAACCTTCATGTCCCTTAGTTTATTCCTGCAATAATTCTGCTAATTTGTACATACCGAAATGGTTAAATTAACCCCAGTACTACTTCTGGACTGCTTGGCATAGGACAGACTGGTGATTTAGTTCTCCGGTTACTCCTGCAGATGTTGAGGTTCTTTTAGCTGTTAAAGAATATTTTACTGTGAGTTATATGTTATACAAGTGTTTGTATCTAACAAGGGTTAAGAGTACAACACTTTCCTGTAATTTAATGTAGTGTATACGCCGTGTACTTTTGTTTGTTGTTTATTTAGAGATTGTGTAATCCCCTCCCGTCGTACGTATTTAAGTAATTTGTAGTAACTGAAAGTAACTTAGTCAGTAGAAATTATTATTATTTAGTGTCTATAAACTCTCCCTAAGGAGTGTTTACCATCCTTACTGTGACATCTGAACAAGTAAGAACAATTCATTATGATTTATAACAATAATTTACTGTGCTTTATAATCCTCTGAACATCAGGATAAATATTAATTAAACCCACTACTACTAGAACAGGTGGCTTACTATACAAACTACGTTACATTTTTCTTCTGAACATTCTCCGACAACTTTACTTCTCCCTAATTCACCCCTATTTATTATATGGTATTTTAATTTGGGGTAAACCTAATTATTCTACACTCAAACCATTATGAACTAAAATTAATATAATAATGTGCTGTATCACTTTTTCTCACTACTGATCACTGTCCAACACTGTCTATAAATCTTTATCATCTTACCTCTTGAACACCTATTCAAACACCAAACCACTTTACTTATGTATGATGTTAATAATAACACAATTCCCACCACTTCTCCCATTGGTCAACTTTTCAAAAAAATTTCTCATGGATACTCAACCCGCTTGGCTACCTCTTACGGCTACACGGTCCCTTTAGTTAGGTTAAACTCATCCCAATGCTCTATTTCTTACCAAGGCCCAACCATCTGGAATGCGGTACCCACTGAAATCAAGATAAAAAAACTAGAAACACATTTTCAAAACTCGCATTCAAAAAATACCTTCTCAATTCACTCTAGCTTCTTATAATCGAAAATCAAACATATGTTACTATAAAATTTCAACATTTTAAATTTATTGCTGCTAAACCTTTAGATTTATAATATTATAGCGTTTGATCCACCCTGATACCCATTTCACAAACTGTAGTTTCTTGTTCACCGTCAATATAAAATTGATCTAAACTTGAGTAACAATTCGCAACAGCCCCCCCCCCCCCCCCCCCCTCCCCCCTCTTACAACTTATACATCTGTCCAGGCTCAACTAGCCACGCTATTGCGTGTGATTTAGGATATTATATAATATGTATTATATATACAGTATTTGTATCCTGTGTGCAATATATAGTAAGTTATGAGAGAATGAAATATACTAAATGAAATATACTAAATGTAATAACTACGGGTATATATATATATATATATATATATATATATAGATTATAAATTTAGCAAGTCAAAGCCGTTGGGGTGTGGGATCCGGTTACAAAAATTAAATATATAAATATAATTGTAAGAAAACCAAGATCAACCACGTTAAATAAAAATTATAAGAAATTACACAAGCTTTCGAAATAATATAATATTTCTTTTTCAAGTGATTTAAATAATTAAATAAATAAATAGCCAATTCATTACAGTTTCCATGAAATTAAGCGTCTACAGTACATTATTCTACATAATGAGTTCTCTAATTTGGATTAAATACGTCTAAGCCGAAATTATTGCAAACCGCTTCATTTATAGTGTTGAGACCAAATGGCTTGATTGTTCTTAAGGTGCACTGCCAGTATCCTTCCCTTGTACGGATCTCCCGTTGCTGATCTTTCTTTCCCCTGCCTTTGTAATGAACCTTTTCAATGGGTGTTATTTGGAAATGCGAAAAATCATGGTTTTCATTTTTACAAAAATGTTTCTCTATAGTCGTTTGTGGCTTATGATTCTTTATATTACACTTATATTGTGATAGCCTTGGTTTAAATGTTTCTGTTGATCCGATTCCTTGTAAGTTACATATTTTACATTTTGCTAAATATATTATATCTTTGTCATCACAGGTAAGGCGCTGTTTAATTTCATATTTAGTTTTCACACGGGTCGAGGTTAATCCGAATTGTGTTGTTGGTTTTATCGCTTCACATGGTATACATTTCTGTCTTGTACATTTTTTAGATCCAGCATGTGTTGTATTTGCCTGGTTCTTCGGCTTTGATGTTAAACTGGATGGAGCTAAAATTCCCTTTAGTGTAGGGGCCCTACGGTTAATATTTACTATTTTATAAGAGTCAATGAGTTGCTAATATAAAATACTGAAGCGGTGTAACTAAATCGGTCAGTACTGTTATAGGATATTTTAGAGTAGATTATTATAGGACCTAAGAGGCCAAGCCTATATGCTAGTTAGTTCTGTAGTTGGTTGTACTGATTTTGGCTGTTGTGCATTGTACCGTGACATACCCTATTATACCAGTATACTGCCTGTCTGTGGTGATATCTTTGTTTTTGATTATGCATGACACTCTGCGGGCCTTTGGACCGTATGATATGGCGTCCCTGGTTATCGAATTGCAACACCTGAAACTGCAGAACTGTTGTCTTAATACCTGCTGTCAGGCTGTACTGCAGTCTTAATACAGTAATACCGACGACGGTCAGACGGTACTGCAGCACCGGCATTGCACATTGTCAAGCATTTGCAGATTTGCCTGACTTTCTGTCTTAATTATAGTGGATTTTGAATCATTTAACCTGCATATTGCAGTACTGCGTTTTACCTCCTACCTCGTGACAATTTACAGATTTTGGATTATATTATTCCTGCAGTCCTGTATTTGATATTTCAACATTTATTTTACTGGTTAACCCAGTACAACAGTAGGCTAACGCTACCGGCACCGGGCCTTGAAGCCTACCGGTACTGCTGGCTGGCTGAGTTACCCTGGCTGGCTGAGTTACCCTGGCTGGCTGAGTTTTCTACATACACTTCAGCATTTCTACAGTTATATGATTATTTTATTATTTGTATTGGCCTAAGGCATAAGGCCACACTTTAGCACTTTTATTCATGCAAAGTGAATGAGTTGCAATCACTACGATCTCTCCTCTTTGCATCATGCATAGCAGCTGCTTCAATTTGTAAGTTCAGAAATTAGGCCTAATGTAAGGCATATATATTTATAAAATTATATTAGCCTTTTGTTTGAATCTGGGTACCGGTACCGTACCTAAACCTACTTAATGTCGACAAAGAATAATAAAGGTATGTTATGTTACACTAAATAAGTATTTATGAATTGAGTCCCTTCATGCTTCATTTCTTTACCGTTTACCGGTATTCAGCTATTTACCTGCTGCTGACTGACAGCATCCCAGCTGAATTTGATTTATCTTTCCTATGTGAATTATTTTAATTGAGACTTAAAATTATGTGGCAATATTTGAATTTATTGGATACTTGAATAGTCTACCTTCAAGAGTTCAAATGCTTTAGACTGTGATTATCTGATTAGCCATTACAGCATTAGCCACAGACCAGACTGTGCTGTAGGCCTATAGGCTAAATGTGTTAATTTGAGATTTATTTATAACTTTATTTAAAGAAGTATATATAATGGTAATTTAATTGTCTAATTGGGCAATACTGTTATTATTTTCATCTTACCCGAAGTTGCTGACTTGGTTATAATTGGTGGTACAGTCAATGGACTGACTGATTAACATTATTAATTGAAACATAGATATTAACTTTTATTGTTTCAGTAATTTTAACTGTTTGGATACTCCCTTATAGACTACAAATATTACATAATCATGCCTACAAAAGCAGAATTGGAAGAATTATTGTCAACATTAAAGTCAAAAAATTTACAAATGGTTAATATATTGAAACAAATTGGTATAAATCATGAGTTCTTAGGCATAAAAGATGTGGAAATAAATTTAAAACAAGAAATAAATGAATTTGAAACATCATGTATAAAAATAAGTTCTTCAATGGATAATGAAATTACTAGCCTGGTACATAAACATAATCAACTTGAAACAGATTATGCCAGTTTAGAGAAAAAGTATATTAGTATGAGAAATGAGTTTGGATATTTACAGAGCAAACATGATAATTTACAGGAACAAGTTGAAGAATGTCAAGGTGAAATTCTTTCAATGTCACAGCAACCAAATAATACTGTTTTAGAAATGTCTGCACCTGTAACATGTGAGCAATGTATACAATTAAAGAGTAAGTGTATTTACTTGGGAAAAGAAGCTTCAAAATTACATGATACAGTTGAAGAGCATAAAGGAATTATCGAAAGTTTAAACCAACAGATACAAAGTTCATTAATCATTGAGGAAAATGAATAATATAAAGAATTAGTTACTTCATATGAAGAAATGAAATCACACTTGTCTGCATGTCAAAATGATTATCTAACAATTCAAGATGAACTTTTACTTTTGAAACGTGAATATAGATCTAGACGGGAATTTTTGAATAATTCCATTCCAGTACCCAGTGTTACACTGAAAAGTAGAAAAATCAATTTTTTTACAAAAGAGATATCAAGTGGAATTGAAGGTGTTAATAGTAAACCACTTGAATCATCTCCTATAGAATGTGATAAACCAGCAGGTAATATTAGTCCAATATTTCATCAACAAGAGTTGTATGATACTAGGAATGCCTGCCCTGAATTAAATCCAAATGCTAGAAATTTCAACTCATTTTCTAGTCAAGGTATCAATTCAACTAATTGGAGACAGCCATCAACAGAAATCCCCAAATACAAACGACTTCCAGTCAATATAAACAAATATGATAATCTGAAAGATGGCTCATTCTCAACATGGGTGGCTAATGCTGAACTTGAGTTGGATGTAGCTGGATATCATGGAGATAGAGAACGCATAAGTAAAATAATAAACAATCTGAAGAGTGGATCAACAATTTGTGATGCTGCTCGGGATTATTTTAGTAATAACCCTGATGTTACATATTCAGCTTTTGTCAGTTACCTAACTGTACATTTTGATAAAGATGATACACCACAAGAAGCTCTTGATGCTTTACAGAGAATAAGACAACGTAGTGATCAACAACTACAACATTACAAAGATTATGTTCAAAAAAAGGGCGCTGCTTTACTTGCTGCCCGGAACAGATGTAGAATACCTAATCAATCTAGTCAGGAATATGATATTTCAAGAGAAATAAATGCTAAGTGTGTTGAAGTGGTAATGTGTGCTACATTCCTACATGGTTTAGAACCAAAAATTAAGAAGTTAATCTCAAATGATCAATATCATAACCTGCGTCAGGTATCAAATCTTGCAGATTTGGCAAAATCATTAGAGACTTATATGAGTTCAGTAAGAAAACGTCAAGAGGATTATAATGAGTTTGGAGACAGAAATAAACAAACAAGTTACAAACCAAATTTCAATCAGAATAAAGAAAATGATATTAAAAAGAAATCAAGATACTGTTATATTTGTGGCGATGTAAGTCATATTGCCCCTGACTGTCCTAATAGAAGTAAAATTAGAGGTACTTCTACACCAATACAACAGCCTCTACTTAGTAAGCAATCATCAGAAGGGGTAATTGATTCTAACAAGACTACAAAGTTCCCTAAACCACAGACTACAAGTCGTCGAAATGTAGATGTATATGAAGGAGCTTATAATGATATTTCAAACCCACTACTGACTGATTCTGAAAACGAATCAGATATAGGAGACACCGCATTACCAGAAACATTCAATGCCCATATCGAAATAGATAATGCTCCCACTATTTCTAAAGCACCTTCTTTTATTGGTGATATTAGTATAAATGGCTTTCATTTGTGCAAGCTAGGAGTTTTTGCAGATAATGGATCAGAGAGTACTTTCATCAGTTTACGTCTTGTGAAACATTTACAGAAATTAAACCTACTTCCGTCTGAAATAAAGCCTCTAAGTTGTAAACCTATTGCTTACCAAGGGCAGCCAATCTCTATGATTGGGGAAATTCAAATTGAAGTCAGTTATAAAAATCAATCATGTGTGAGAGTGTTCGCATTAGTTGATCCTTTAATGGGTAAAAAAGGAACTTATGATATTCTCATTGGTAATAATGTTGGGCCTTTATTGTGCAAATTCGTAACCATACCATACACAATGGTGGGAACAAATGTATGGAATATACCATTTATACAACCACCTGTGAATAGAGATGAATGTGACATAAACCCTTCCAAGATGGATAATCCAATTACGGCATGTAAACGAATTGAATGTGTTCGTTTGGTCACTAGTGCTACACTGAAACCTCAGTGTACCACTTTTGTGAAAGCTACATTAGACAAGAATGATATTTCTGAAATAAATGTAAAGGAATCCTTATTGTTTGAACCATTCTTAAATAATGTTAGTCCTTTCCTACCAACTCTTGTAAAATTAGATGACAATAATACTTTCATTCTAAAGGTTGAAAATAGCTCAAGAAATAAAATTAGACTCAGATCAAATAGGAAGATTGGTATATTAGAAAATGTAGAAAGTATTACAAATGATGATAATTTTGATTATGATGATGCTTGTAGGGATAGTAAACTTATAAAGGAGGAAGAAAGAGAACTTGATGATAATAATGATTCAACAACAGCCCTTGAAAGGAAACTTCGTACAGAGAAATTCCTACGGTGTATTAAAATTGCAAATGAATGGGACCAGTTGACTTCAAACCAACAAAATCAACTTTTAGATACATTATTAGAGTTACAATTTTCATTTGCTCTCCCTGACGAACCAACAGGAAGAACTGATGTAATTGAACATCATATAGAAACTGGAGACCATAAACCAATTCAACAGCATCCTCGCAGGATACCATTAGCCTACCGTGGAAAATGTAGAGAAATAATAGAACAATTATTGACAGATAGAATTATTGAACCCTCATCAGCACTATGGACTAGTCCAACTGTACTTGTAAAGAAAGAAGGCAAACCCTTACGTTTATGTGTTGACTACAGAGCCCTTAATGCAATAACATTGAGAGACAATTACCCAATGCCTAGAATTGATGATATACTTGATTGCATTCAAAATGCAACTATATTTAGTGTTCTGGACGCAAAACAGATGTTCCATCAAATCCCTATTTCTGAAGATAGCAAGGACAAAACTACTATGGTTACACCTGATGGAGCTTACAGATATACTGGAATGCCATTTGGACTTACAAATGCTCCTCCAACCTGTCAACGACTTATGAACGTAGCTTTACATGGGTTAATTGGTTATTGTTGTTTCGTATATCTTGACGATATATTGATTTTTTCAACTAATTTCGAATCACATTTGCAACACATTAATAAGGTACTTCAACGAATTAATAAAGCAAAATTAAAACTGAGAATAGAGAAATGCAAGTTTGCATGCTTTGAAATTAAATTTCTAGGACATATTGTAACACAATTCGGAATAAAGCCTGATCCACAGAAGATACTTATTGTCAAAGACTACCCTCAACCCAATAACCTCAAGGAACTGCAGCGGTTTCTTGGATTAACAAGATATTATCGAAAGTTTATAAAGGATCTTGCAAAGATAACTGCACCTTTGAATGCACTTACACGAAAAGATGTCAAATTTGTTTGGTCAACAGAATGTGATAAAGCATTTCAATATCTGAAGAGAGCCTTGACAACAGAACCTGTTTTAGCTCGCCCTGATATGTCAAAGCCATTCTTACTGGAAACAGATGCTTCAATGGATGGTTTAGGTGCTATCTTGAGTCAGCGTGATGACAATGATGAGTTACACCCAATTGCATATAGTGGCAAGAGCCTATCTAGTAATGAAAAGAAGTGGCATATTACTGAACTGGAATTATATGCTATCATTTGGGCCATAGACCATTTTGGGGCTTATCTCCAAGGTCAAGATTATGAAGTCATAACCGACCATTCCGCTCTCATGTGGTTTCTTAACATTAAAGAACCCAAAGGAAGACTGCAACGCTGGATGTTAAAATTAATGCCTCAGATGCCTCGTATCAGTTACCGACCAGGCAAACTCAATTTAGCTGCTGATGCATTATCTAGAATCCCACAATGTCAATTAAAAACAGAACATTCAAATGAAATAAAGGATATCATAAATCTTCCAATAGAAGCAAGTAATAACTCTGAAATTACTATTGAAGAAATATTAAGTAATGATATAAACTCAAAGTTAAATATAGAAGAACAAAGCAAGGATGATCACCTTAAATCTATCATAGATTATCTAGAATCTGGAGTACTACCTACCAATAAAATAGCAGCTCAAAAGTTATTATTAAGTGTGGCTGCATATGAAATCATTGACAAAGACCTAAATGATGATGTTTCATGTAAATGTTTGTATAGACTCTCCCCATTTAACAGACATCTCCGACTTATTGTTGTTCCAAAACAATATCAGTCAACATTATTATATGATAGACATTCATCGTCCTTGGGAGGTCATTTTGCGATAGATAAAACTTATAAATCATTAGCTCAATTTTATTATTGGGACACAATGTATCGCGATACAGTTCGTTTCTGTAATTCTTGTTTGGAATGTCTCACAAGGAAGCCTCCTCACCGATATCAAAAGGTTCCCTTAACCGCTATAACTTCATATTATCCAATGGAATTAATGGCAGTAGATTTACTTTCACTCCCATTATCTATTGAAGGTAATAAATTTACATTAGTGTTTGTGGATCACTTCACTAAATGGGTAATAGCAATTGCTTTGCGTGATGAATGTGCTACTACAGTGGCGAAAGCCTTAATAGATCATGTTATATGTCAACATGGTGTTCCTAATAAACTTTTGTCTGATCAAGGTCCAAACTTTACGAGTTCTTTGATAAAGGAAGTTGCAAAACTACTGGGAATTGAGAAAATATTTACAACCCCATATCACCAACAATGTAACGGAGTTGTAGAACGAATGAATAGAACAATTTGCGATATTCTATCACATTTAGTTAATGATCATGGAACCGATTGGGATTGTTATCTTGATCAGGTTACCTTTGCGTATAACAGCTCCTACCATATGACAACAGGTGAAACACCTTTCTTCCTTATGCATGGACGTGATCCTCAATTTCCTTTCGACAACTTCCTGAATTTCATTCCACGGAAGTATGCAGAGGTTGAAGACTTTGCACTTGATCTTAAGGATAGCTTAACTACTACATTCCAGATGGTCAGAAACAAATTGGCAAAGGAACATATTAACTGGAGTACTCAATATAATAAGAAAACACTAAAACATGGATTTAATGTGGGTGACCGAGTGTTTTTACACTCAATGTCAGAATGTAAAGGTCCAAACCATAAATTTGCCCGACCCTTTCTCGGACCATTCAAAATAATGAAATTGTCTGAGCATAATGCAGATTTACTTTCGAATCACTCTGAATCCCATACACACGAAACTTTCACCGTTAATGTATCGCATCTAAAACGATGTCCAAGAGATCTGGATATGATGACTAAACCTTATCTGGGAAAGACGCAAAATTCTTCGAAGAGGTTCCATAATAGATTGCTATTGGACAACTCAAACTTGATTAAGACAAGGATACCAAGAGACACTGAAATGGAACCCTATATTCATCCTTATCATACCCGATCTAAAACCAAAAACACTTAATACAGTAGAATTTAAGCAATAGCTGGATGGTTATAAACTTTGGTGATGGGTCTTTTGTATTAGTATGTTAACTTGATGGGTCTCAAGTCTTTCAACAGGGGGGATGTTATAGGATATTTTAGAGTAGATTATTATAGGACCTAAGAGGCCAAGCATATATGCTAGTTAGTTCTGTAGTTGGTTGTACTGATTTTGGCTGTTGTGCATTGTACCGTGACATACCCTATTATACCAGTATACTGCCTGTCTGTGGTGATATCTTTGTTTTTGATTATGCATGACACTCTGCGGGCCTTTGGACCGTATGATAAAAGGGCCAAGCAGATCCAAGAGACAACTACATGTTTCCTCAAAGATCAAGGTAGGTATGAAGTCGGTTTACCTTTCCGCAAGAAAGAACCGAAGTTCATCAATAACAGACCTTTGGCGGAAAAAAGAATCGCGCAACTCCATCGACGCCTTACGGCTAATTCTTCAGCGAAAGCCATGTATCAAACACAGCTGGAAAAATTTATTAATAAGGGATACGCGGAGAGAGTACCGGAAGAAACACCTGTGACTGAAAGAACGTATTATTTAACTCACCATTACGTTCCTAAACCCGGTAAACCACACGAAGTAAGAGTAGTGTTTGATGGCTCCGCTCTTTACATGGGTCAATCCCTTAACTCTGAATTGTTACCCGGACCCAACTTACTTCAATCTTTGTTGGGAATTCTTTTAAGATTGAGACAATATTCGATTGCTTTCGCCTCCGATATAGAAGGCATGTTCTTGCAAGTCAAAGTGTTGGATAGGGATCGAGATAGCCTACGATTTCTATGGTGGCCCGAAGGAGACCTCAACCAGAAACCGGTAGAGTACTGGATGACCATCCAGGCCTTTGGGATAATCTCAAGCCCTTCCAACGCCTGTTCGGTAGTGCGTACTACTGCAGAGGACAACAGAGAGGCCTTCTCTAAGGAAGTGATCGACAACATCAAGAGAGACATATACATGGACGACAATCTGAAGTCCCTTCCATCAGTTGAGGAAGCCATTGAGGTCGCTAAAGGAACGGTAGAGTGCTTAAAAAGAGGTGGTTTTCGATTAACAAAATTCACCAGCAACTCCCGTGAGTTTCTGGAGTCGATTCCTGCGGAAGATCGAGGAGCGAAAGATCTCGATTTGATCAAAGATGATCTGCCAGAAACCAAGACACTCGGCTTGAAATGGGACACAGAGCGAGATATCCTGTTTTTCCAATTAAAACAGCGAGATAATCCAGTTCGAACCAAACGGATTTGCTTAAGTATACTGAGCACTTATTTCGATCCATTGGGATTTATTAGCCCAGTTATATTGATTGCTCGTAGTTTGGTACAACAAATGTGGCTTGAAAACCACTCATGGGACGATCCACTTAAGGGGGAATTATTGAAGCAGTGGATGAAGTGGGAAGATTCGCTGCCAGCTATCGAAGATTTTATAATTTCCCGTTCATATTTTGGTCATGTTCTCCCTACGTATTCCTATCAACTCCATGTGTTTGGAGACGCCAGCGATATGGGAATCGGTATAGTAGCCTACTTAAGAGTGGAAACTCCGGATGGAATCAAAGTCGCCTTGGTTACTTCTAAGGCATTAATCAACAACAAGTTGAAAGTTCCTCGAGCGGAGTTGAAAGCGGCTCTATACGCTACAGCCATCGGCCGGAATGTAACCGAACAGATTGACTATCCATTAGAGAAAACTGTCTATTGGACCGACGCTTTACTCGTGTTAGAGTATATAACCAATGAAGTCTGTCAGTTCAGCGTCTTCGTTACCAACAGGGTAGCCATCATACTTAGTCGCACGACGATGGACCAATGGAGACATTGCCCCGGAACGATTAATCCAGCGGACATCGCGTCCCGAGGAGCGACTCCAAAGGAATTGGTAAATACTCCCGAATGGTTAGGAGGACCCGACTTTCTCTACAGGGAAGAAGAAGAATGGCCTCCTCATCTCACAACAGCAGAGATCAGACAGGCCAAGGGAGCGGAGAAAGTTAAACCCAAAACTCGAGCGAGTAAATCGAAGTTGTTTAAACCTGCGGTTGATCTATCTGTATTATTTACTTCCGGAGATGATGCTTTGGATCAGAAACCCACCGCCACGACGAGAGAAGTCTTGGAAATCCGTGACAAGGATTGGAAATCTGGAATACCAGATATTTCGCAAGGACTCTCACCTCTCTTGCAGCGAGCGATACGTCACTACAGTTCCTGGAATCGGCTCTGTAAAGCTGTTACCTATTTGAAACGATGTTTTCATCATCGTTACTCCGGGACAAAGACCAATAGTGATGATGCTCCATCAACATCTGCAAGAGTCCATGTTGTTAAAGATCTTCCTAAATACAAGGTATCCGACAGGTTTCTAAAGGAGAAGATCAGTTACCAGGAGCATGATGAAACCAACAAACAGATGCTGAGACTTCTACAATGTTATGAGGATTCCGATAAGTATTTCCTGTTGTTAAGAAATCCGCAGATGCGCTTAAGGGATCGCTTCTCTAGTACCATGATAGATGGGTTAATACGTGTTGGGGGTCGGCTAACAAACGCCCCATTATCCTTTGACACTAAGTTTCCCATACTTATTAGAAATCTTGACATACAAATCAAGATAATTGTAGATGTTCATAGCAAACTGTACCATGCTGGTAGAGAACGAGTTCTGAGCGAAATTCGAACTCGCTACTATTTTTATAAACCCCGTAGGGCTCTGAACCAAGTTCTTAGGAACTGCATACCCTGTAGGAAAGCATTCAGTAGGCCTTTAACACAGCGAGAGGCAGAATTACCTAGGGAAAGAGTAAGCTTCTATGAACCACCCTTTACTAATACCGGTGTGGATTTATTTGGCCCTATTGAAGTATATCGTGCCCGGACTATAGTCAAGAGATGGTGTGTCATCTTCGTTTGTATGACTTGTAGAGCTATCCATCTCGATATGGTAAACGATCTATCCACCAACAGCTTCGTGTTGAGTTTACGACGACAGATCGCTCGCTTCGGAACCAGTAACACGATGAGATCGGATAAGGGAACGAACTTCATTGGCGCCAACAACGAAATTCAAGCTTACGTAAAGGACTGGAACAAAAGACAGGTGGACGATCAGCTAAGGATAACAGCGTCTAGCTGGACCTTCAACGCCGCCGACGCCCCTTGGTGGGGAGGAAGTTGGGAG
Organism: Nemertoderma westbladi; assembly: GCA_032718475.1. NCBI lineage: Eukaryota > Metazoa > Xenacoelomorpha > Nemertodermatida > Nemertodermatidae > Nemertoderma > Nemertoderma westbladi. Next base: position 19,333 of record JAUCBJ010006867.1, on the reverse strand, counting down.
AGATTGATTAGGAGCGTGAAGACTGCGTTCCACTTTATTGTGCCTTGTCGCGCTTATCTCACCGACGAACTATTGCGGACGTTAATGGAGGAAATCGCCGCCTATCTCAACGAAAGACCGCTTATGCCAGTCTCTTCAAATCCTGATTCCCTGGAAGCGCTAACACCCGCGCACTTTCTACTGAAGAAACCCGTAGCCATGCTCCCACGATCGGAGATCACAGACGGAGACGAGTACTGCCGTCGAACCTGGCAACTTATGCAGTTGCTATCCCGTCGTTTCGCTGACCATTTCGAGAAACATTACCTGCCCACTCTACAACTTCGAACTAAGTGGTTTGCGCAGCAAGAAAACGTCAGCGCTGGAGACATGGTGCTTATTGTGGACCCCGATCTCCCACGTAAGCGATGGCAAACAGGACGTATCATCGAGACTTATATCTCGAGCGATGGTTTGGTGCGATCAGTAGAGCTCGTCGTCATGCGGCGGAACTTTAAGAAACCAGGGATAGTCTTTGAGACTCAACAGCTCAATCGCCCAGTGGGACGTTTATGTTTACTGGAAAGAGACAGAGAGCTCTCCGGAAACTATGGAAGGCAAGAAACTCTTCCCACGACCACTTCCCTAATCCAACCGACATCTAGGGACTCCCCAACTTAATATCGTTCGGAGTGGGCGTGTGACTCTATTATTTTATATTATTTTATTATTTTTATATTTATGTATGTATTACTATGTAATTTTATTATAATCGTTTTATTTAATTTAGTAGAATATTATTTAGCGATTATTTTGTAGAATAGTGCAATATATTCGTGTTTATTACGTACATACTTACTTATATTATATTTAGTGCGACGGCGAAGAAATAATTATTTTTCTCTTTCCTTACTGTCCGTATTATATTATAAATACGTAACTACAGTAAGATGAAATGTCCGTACTTATTAAAGTACAATAAAGCCACTACTATATTTAAGTATTATTGGTAGGCAGAGTATTAGGAATGCAAAGTTCAGATCCTCGTGTCTCGGCTAAACCAAGCTCTGGGTAGACCTTGGAAACGACTTGCCTCTTCACACTGACATTGCTTCGTGCGATATTGCTCTCATACCGTATATTAAATAATACATATAGTAGCGTGATGTCCCTTTAACAGTAGCGTATAACGCAAAATAAATCTGTTAAACCCTTTGACCATCTGTAATTCTAGTCGATTAAGATATCGTGGCACCCACCGATATACTTGAAAGACAAATTATAGAATCAGTGGTTAACGTCCCCAGACAAGTTCTGGAATAAATCGGTGCCCATCTCAAATATTAATTAGTTAATATTTACAAATCAAATAAGTCAAAATCTGTAAAATTCAGATCCTTCAACAATTCTAGTCAATTAAGATATCGTAGCATTTACCGATATTCTTAAAGAGACAATTTTCTTAGAATTAAGGATCTTGTGTCCCTAGACAAGTTCTAGAATCAAAATATGTCCATTTAATTATCAAATAATAAAATTTCAGGGAATAAATTTAAATTCATGTCTTTTAATGAATTTAATAAATTGCCATTTTACGCAATTTATAACATTCCCAAAATTCCATTAATTAATAGATCAAGGGAGCGGAGATTTATATTATTATGCGTATGCGTGTACGAAAGTCTCCCAAACATAGTTAATAGCCGATAAAATTCGTAAAGTCATGTATAAACAGGACATTGACTATTAAAGAATTACTATTAAATAACATCCCAGATCTGTATGCATTGGAATCACCCTAATTCTACCGCTAGCTTTGCATAATGTCACCATAGCAACAACCACGCTAGAATTAGAATTGAGTTAAAAGAACAATAGAAAGCTTGTCCCATTGAATAGCATAGGGAATAAATAGTGCACTGATAGTATCCAAGGATACATAATAATACAGTGACATTCTGGAAGGCATTGACTAACGGACAAGTGACCCGAGTGTGTGTAATTTGTGACAAGTTGTGTGTGTGGTACTTGTGAGCTTATAGGCGAATGTTACTACTAAGGTGTGTTTACAGTAGCCAGTCGCAATCGTAAAGTAACCTAACTCTCCAAGGAAAACCTGAAGTACATCTAAGCCTTTGGGACGGACAGTTGAGTGACTTGTGCCGGTTGTCGTTGTCGTTGTGCGGCTACGTCGTTGGCGAAAGTACAGCGGCGACGACACATCGGCGCTGAGGATCTCGTACTGTCCGGGGGTTGATTGGGGTAGGCAGCGACGCCCGCTCGCCTAAATGTGGACTCATTATAATATGGATAAACTCATATATAGCAGATATGACGGAGTTGATAGAAGATGGTCTTGGTATCGGGGAGCGATATACTCTACTTTTACAAGCGTTTGTTGATAGCTTAATACGCGGCGACGTTAGTCCAACTGCTGCGGAGGACGATGGTCGTTATATCGAACCGCCAATGTCCCAAGAGCAGCTCACGCGTGAGTTGGACTATAGAAAATTCGCTGCTCGATATACGCAGCGTAATGGTACGTATATGGGCTTCTTAACTACTGGTCATCCTATCGATTTACACAATACGGACTATGTCGACTATATATCCTGCCCAGCGGAGTCGGAACCATAAACTGAAATTCGAATGCGAAAATTCTATTCGAAATCGACTCGAAAGAAAAGACACTAAAGAAACAAATGGACGCGGTAACTCCAACGTATATTTGGAATTCTTGATAGAAGCATTGTAACAACAAACAAATATCACCCGCGTTTACCCTACCAGACGTGCGTCTTTGGTATTATTACGATAAACGCTCTAGACCCAACTAATAAACGGAAAGACATAAACATCCACGTAAACCGAAACTTGTTGACGTATCACCTATGCTCACTCGGCTCGAACGATCCTGGAGTAAACCTACGATCAGAGTCCCGGAATACTCGGTCAAACCTCCTCATTCCTTAGTTGGACCTCAGACCTGCGATCCTGGTGGTGTCGCGGATCCTCGCGGACTGTATTCACTGTTCAAAGATCTAGTGCTACCCTAACAATTAATCGGTAACACTCCGACAGTGATTTCTAGCTAGCCGCCCATCTTACCTAGCCGGATTGTGACGCGGACACCTAATATCACTATCCAACCGTATGGTCGTCCCCGTTTAACGCGATACAACCCCTCATCAAGGTGAAGGAGAGCGTTGTACGAAACGAGTTAAACGCTATTCTATAAAGATCAAAAAAGAAACCTGCGTTTGTTCAGATAAACGTAAGTTATAACAGTAAGTCCAATCGATAAACGAATTGGCCTTATCTCAATTCGATTGGGAAATCCAGAATCTCTAAGAAGTTATCGAACTTGGACGATCCTATTCTCTGCGAGAGTTTTTGGATGAACGTATCCAGCTACGAGCGGAGGAAAATCAGCTCGAGGAGAAGCATATTGAAACGGCAGATACCTCGACCATAAATCTACACCTTCTGATGCAATCATATTGCACCCTTCACCCAGGAGTTATGGCCCTCCTAGTAAAGTGGCTCCCCCCAAAGAGAAAAAGACTCTTGCTAGCCTCAAAAAACTGCGTAAACGCCGTCTGCGTAAGAAAGACTAACTGTTTAGAGTATCTTTATGTTTTAGAAACTGTGATTTTGTATATTTTATAGACTGAAAATCCCATTTTCTGGGAGCGGTGTAAAAGCTTTTGCTGAATTGTCCGGTTATTTTTCCTTATTTTCCCGTAAAATACTCTGTAGTTGGTTTACCAGGCATAAAAAGGCCGTGTCCTTGCTGTACTGGTGTTTTAGCGGACATAAAAGCTATTTCTTCTGTATTTGTACTTTAGAGGACATAATCCGTAATTCTGTGACGTAAAAGCTCGATACTCTTGAAAACAGTGTCGCTACCATGACGACGGCTAGCAGCTGATATTGCCACGTCGACGTTTCTTTGTTTCTTTGTTCTCTCGTTGTTCAGGTTGACCAATCAGAGCGTTTGTTGTCTCTGTGTTGGAGGTATATACAGAAACTCAGTAGTGCAGTGTTATGTTTTTGCCCAGAGCCTAAGAACCGGCTTTTGGCACCTCCGTGTTTTCAGTTTTTAGTCTTACACTAGTAGGTTTAATTATAAGGACATATATCCTTTAACCTAACGACTACTACTAACTGATCATACATCCTGACTGCTGAAACATTGCAAACTCATAACAATCAGTGTTCAGTTGTTGTTTTATACTGCTATTTACTGTCAGTTCTTCATAATATGGTTGATGAATTATTATATTTGGAATAACGATAAATAACCCCGAAACCCAATATTCTTGATATACCGAAGGTAAGAGAGAAAGGTTACCAATAACGATTGTGACTTATGTTAAAGTGGTTTGAAGTGAATCTAATGTTATTTGATAGACCCTACATGAGTCAGTCTGTGTTCCTTTTATATGTGACTAAAATCAGTGAAGATTGGCAGATTAGTGTGCAGTATTGTGCAGCATTGCGTATGAGTGAGTCTGTTAAAGAAGCATTTCCTAAAGAATGCGCCATATATGTGAATTATAATTAAGCCATATCGTTGTGAGTAGTTTAAGTCATAACTCTGTTTATATAGATAAAGCGCCACGTCCTAAAGGAACTGTTAATATTCCCGAAGGTGAATAATATTGTCAGAGATTATATAATACTGTCAGTCGAATAATACATTAGGCTTACATAGCAATAAAATTAAACCGTCGAACCCAATCTCCCGGGAATATCCAGCGGGTGAATGGTCGCGCACAGATTGGTTTCGACTAGTGTAGTGAATCAAATACTTGTCATCGACTAAAAACGATTTAATATCTAGAAGACATCTTAATTTGGCGGGTTAAACTGCCAAAGGTCTGAAAGCGCGAACAATATTAGTACAATACATTATTATGGGTGAGCCGAGGGTGTCAAATAATATTTTATCTTTGTGAAATGCTTAGAACATCTTTCTAACACGCAATTAACTTTCAAATTTACGTAAAAACTATTTACAATAACGGTCATGGGAACTGCTCGCTACCCCCACTATATCGAATATCGGGCATAATCATTTAATGGCTGCTGTTAGGAACAAAGATAATTTGATACCTTTATCACTCAAAATCTCAAAGTTTATTGAACTTATAGTGCTCAAAATATAAAAATTCGAAAGTAACAGGCTGTTTATTACGGTGGCCAACAATGGACACAGTTAATAAAGAAATAACCTCATTTCACAGCACGTTTAGTTTATGCCATGAGATTATATCTCTGACCGGTGCATTCACATTTTGGAACAAAAACTACAAGAATCGATAGAGGAAAACTCTAAGGAAACCTTTACTTCTAACCTTGAATAATTAAAATAAACTGAAATCGAATGCCCATCAAAATCTGCTTAAGCTTAAAAAAATAATTTTTGAAAACAAAAACCAGCAATATGGTATTTTTTAATTCAAAATTTGATCAATTTATGAAAGATAAAGGGGCATAAATAGCGCCAGAATTTTAGAATGTTTTCAAAACTGTCTGCCACACATAGTATCAACATTCTGTTAATATTTTAGTCATTTTTCGAAGGTATTTATCGAACTAAAACCACGAATAGCAAAAATCCCCATTCAAATATCTTAATTTATTTGCAAAAAATGTGACGAATTTCTGATTATGCCCATATGCAAGCCACAATGTAAGAAACCAGCACCACATAACACAATACCAGCAGAGTACTGTAGTATTAATTAAGGTAACATCCATACAGTGCTAGACAGATAGCCAATGATAAATCTTTAAAAGAAATGCTGATCTGTGATTGGATTTGATACAATTGGAGCTAATCATTTTATTGGTTCTTCCAGTCTAATTTAATTAGACTGAACTAGGAATAGAATAGACTGGAAAAAGTTGGTGCATATAGAAATTAGACTGATCTAACTCTAGACTGAGTCTACACTAATTAAACTCATTCTATTCTAAATTGGTGCATATCACCCCGGATAAAAAAAATGTATACTTCATTGTTCATAAAATAGCACTTTATAGCGTTACGGCACGAGTGATTTTGATAACAAAACGTGGGCCGTAACTGCTTTAAAGAACTAATTATGAACAATGGCGAATCTAATTTTATTTATTTGTGGGGAATTATTTGTAACTATGCACTTGAACTTTCTAGAACAACCTTGTAACAGGAAAGCATGACATGTTACTTATCAACACTTTCATATCGTACCAAAATGAACTTAGTGGATAACGCGTCGGGTTATGAATATAAAGGCCGCTGGTTCGATTCTGTCCTATTTCAATTTTGTAAGTTTTGTAAGAAATAGTTATAGTGTGTATTCCAATGACGTCATGTAATTATATTTAGAATAACATAATGACATACTGGATCAACTGGAAATACATAGTGAATGTATGGCGTAGGGACATACTGAGAAATAATGTCGAACTGCGATATAAAGTTGGAAAATATGTCGCCCTGGCGATTTGGCAGTGCGAAATTAATTCCAGACAAATTATTAAAAGATACTAAAACTCTATGTCAATCGAAGATAATAAAACTTATTTACTTAATTAAAATTGTCGAAAGCGGCGTAGCTCAGTTGGTTGAGCGCCGGGCTTAAAATCTATTGGTTGTAGGGTCGAGCCCCGCCAGGGTTCACTCAGCCTTTCATCCATGGGGGTCGATAAAAATGAGTACCAGTTAAATTACTGGGAGTAAAACACGGGTAGAAGCTATCGAAAGAGGAGCCGTCGGGTCGCCTCCGGCTTCGGCCGACTATTTGCTTGCTACTTAATTAAAAGTAGTTCGTTAGATGATAATGATGTTAGATGATGATGGTTTTTTTTGTTAATTTCCGGTATTGCAGGTTCTTGGCACACCGCAGAATACATTAGAAGAGGGGACGGTAAGTGGGCCCATCGGGCACTCTGATTGGCTGGCGCAATGTGAATCCCGTCCAGGACCCCACAAACACCCCCAGCTGGAGTTGCAGGTCTGTCTGCCAGCAACCGGGGCGTTGCACCAGCTCGTCATATTGTCGGTAACCGGACAGACGGTAGTGAGTTCCAATACTTCAGTAAACCCGCGCACAGCAGCCCTTACATCAGTTACAGACCCGCGCGTGCCATGTTTACACACCGTAAACGAATTCGCATCTACTTCACCGCGGTCCCCGATTACTCCAACGGAAGACATATTGTCGCAGATGTTATTTTGGTCGCAATAAAAACGCAACATAGGAGTTATCGTATATACATTTCCATGCGTTGCGCCTGTGCTTAGATGTGGTGGTGTACCCGATGCTACAGTGAAGTTAAACACACAATAACTTTCTGTCTCACAGATCCTTTCATTAAAGTTGTGAACATTCAAACATTGTTTGATTCCCTCGTTGTAATTGATTACGTTTAAGGGAATAGAATCGAGTTGTATTCGGCACCTAAATGAGTCTTTTGGACAGATGAGTCCGCGAACTGTGGAAAATCCATAGTTAATTAAGATTACAATAATTACATTCAGAGAAATCATTGTAGTTATGTACTGTACAGCATTTAATTAATTAACTGTAAGGCGACCCCGTTAACTCACGTCCAGTGATATAAATAAACATTAAATTTATTTTACAAAATTAAAATTAGTACGTATATAGTTAACCTTAATGATCACCAGTGACGTCCATATTGTTACCATAGTAACAGGCATACACCTGTAGTTGATTATTTATGTTTACGTTATGCTTACTAAAATTGTTTTCAGTTCCATGGCAACAGAGATAGCCAGACCTGATCTACTGTAAAGGCTTAGGACTTAATTTTCTGGAATTTAGCAATATTTAATGTACGCTATATACTATATTCTCATCAGTATTGGAGGCACCGCGTGGTATAAATGTCAATAAAACAATAGATTCAAGGAAAGAACACGAATTATGGAAGAGAGTTTCCGGATCATAAGCAAGAGTAGTAACAAAGGCATGTGACGAATTGTTTAAAAACCATTTTAGAGTCACTTATGTACGACAGTGAGGCCCAGACATGCAGACCATTTTAGAGTCACTTCTGGACGACAGTGAGGCCCTGCTGACATGCAGACCATTTTAGAGTCACTTCTGTAGGACAGTGAGGCCCTGACATTGTGACGGGATCAGAGATCCCGAGCGGATTGGTAAAGTACGCGTCACCGATCTGCTGGGGATCGTGCTGTTAGCTTTGGCCGAGGCCGACTGAGAAAACAGTAAAAGTTTCTGTTGTCTTTTGATATTGGTAAATATAGGCAGTAATAGCACAATGTATGATTGAAAGCAGAAATACAGATAAATTGTTACCGGTATAGCGGTGGCGGTCATTTAGTATGACCGGTCTGCACTAAATAAACTGAATAACGCGACTGACCGGTAAACCAGTATTGTAGGATAATATATGATTAATACATTGAATATTGGTTCACCTTCTTACTCTACTTTGTCCCTCTACCCAATGGATTCTTTCCTGTTCCCTATCACGTGCTTCCCCCTCCACTATTGGCTAAAATACTACTTGTCACCTTGGCACTCTCTGGGAGTGTTTCCCCTCCGCTGCTAGCCTCTACTAGCTGTATTCCCTCCGAGGTGGTTTGACCTCTAACCTTTCTATGTGGCTTTGGGGCTTGTGTCCCCCCCCCCCCCCCGCCCAATGTTGGTTTGGATACGAGATTGATATTGGTAATCTCGTATCTCCAACATATTGCTAAAATGCCACTAGTCCCATTTTCTGGTGGGTAATGAAGTGGAATTGAATCCGCTTACAGACATGCAGACCATTGCCTCCACTTCTGTACAGTACGACAGTGAGGCCCTGACATGCAGACCATTTTAGAGTCACTTCTGTACGACAGTGAGGCCCTGCTGACATGGAGACCATTTTAGAGTCACTTCTGTACGACAGTGAGGCCCTGACATGCAGACCATTGCTTCCAAATTGCCATTGAGAGAACCCTAAAATTCCTACACTTGATGATCCAATAATAATGGATGAATTAAAAACTACTGTAAATGGTTTGAAATCCGATTGGGTCAGCGGTCCAGACGGGACTCCTCCAGTTGTTGATAAACGACATCCACCAATGTGGTCATTAAATATTCAATGGATGTTAAACTGGGTTTTCGAATGCCCAGGGGATCCTACTTGCTAAAATGGTTGTTCTATTAAAGGGAGATGGTGTTTATACTGTAAGATCTAATTATGTTAACACAAATGCCCGAGACGCGCTGGTCCGTAAGGTACTGTATGGAACGAGCTGGTCCGAGAAGGAACTGCTTGGAACGGTTCCAAACACACTGATTTACCACGTGGGACGAATTTCTTCAGATACATGTCCTAAAAAGGGGGGGGGGGGGCTTTATCAGGTTAACAATAAGGTACATTACTGTAGCTAAATTTTGACATGGTCAAGAAGTCAAAGAGAGCTAGTTCGACCCGTCCTGATGCTGTCTGACGCGTTCAAAAAGGTGCTGGATCGTATATCCAACATATTCCCACTTACAAGAGGGACAAGTAAAATAACAAACGACGTCAGGTACGGGGTGTTTGAGAGAAGGTATGTAGCACATGTCTCAGTTTGGTTGGTGTATAAACAAACCTCACTGGACGTGAACAAGACCTCGGAATGAGTCCACGTAATCTCCGGATCAAAAATGGACCACGGTACTCCAACTTACAGACAATGTGTCTGGTAGAGTCGGTGCGCACTGGCGTTTAGTTTATGCCATGAGATTATATCGCTGACCGGTGCATTCACATTTTGGAACAAAAACTACAAGAATCGATAGAGGAAAACTCTAAGGAAACCTTTAACCTTGAATAATTAAAATACTCAACTGAAATCGAATGCCCATCAAAATCTGCTTAAGCTTAAAAAAATAATTTTTGAAAACAAAAACCAGGAATTTTTGGCACACCGCCGTATTTTTTAATTCAAAATGTGATCAATTTATGAAAGATAAAGGGGCATAAAATAGCGCCAGAATTTTAGAATGTTTTCAAAACTGTCTGCCACACATAGTACATGTATCAACATTCTGTTAATATTTTAGTCATTTTTCGAAGGTATTTATCCAACTAAAACCACAAATAGCAAAAATCCCCATTCAAATATCTTAATTTATTCGCAAAAAATTTGACGAATTTCTGATTATGCCCATATGCAAGCCACAATGTAAGAAACCAGCACCACATAACACAATACCAGCAGAGTACTGTAGTATTAATTAAGGTAACATCCATACAGTCCTAGACAGATAGCCAATGATAAATCTTTAAAAGAAATGCTGATCTGTGATTGGATTTGATACAATTGGAGCTAATCATTGTATTGGTTCTTCCAGTCTAATTTAATTAGACTGAACTAGGAATAGAATAGACTGGAAAAAGTTGGTGCATATAGAAATTAGACTGATCTAACTCTAGACTGAGTCTACACTAATTAGACTCATTCTATTCTAAATTGGTGCATATCACCCCGGATAAAAAAAATGTATACTTCATTGTTCATAAAATAGCACTTTATAGCGTTACGGCACGAGTGATTTTGATAACAAAACGTGGGCCGTAACTGCTTTAAAGAACTAATTATGAACAATGGCGAATCTAATTTTATTTATTTGTGGGGAATTATTTGTAACTATGCATTTGAACTTTCTAGAACAACCTTGTAACAGGAAAGCATCACATGCTAATTAGATAAACTTTCATCTCGTACCAAAATTAACGTAGTGGATAACGCGTCGGGTTATGAATATAAAGGCCGTTGGTTTGATTCTGTCATATTTCAATTTTGGGGCAGTGCGAAATTAATTCCAGACAAATTATTAAAAGATACTAAAACTCTATGTCAATCGAAGATAATAAAACTAATTTACTTAATTAAAATTGTCGAAAGCGGCGTAGCTCAGTTGGTTGAGCGCCGGGCTTAAAATCTATTGGTTGTAGGGTCGAGCCCCGCCAGGGTTCACTCAGCCTTTCATCCATGGGGGTCGATAAAAATGAGTACCAGTTAAATTACTGGGAGTAAAACACGGGTAGAAGCTATCGAAAGAGGCGCCGTCGGGTCGCCTCCGGCTTCGGCCGACTATTTGCTTGCTACTTAATTAAAAGTAGTTCGTTAGATGATTTTGATGATAATGATGTTAGATGATGATGTTTTTTTGTTAATTCCCGGTATTGCAGGTTCTTGGCACACCGCAGAATACATTAGAAGAGGGGACGGTAAGTGGGCCCATCGGGCACTCTGATTGGCTGGCGCAATGTGAATCCCGTCCAGGACTCCACAAACACCCCCAGCTGGAGTTGCAGGTCTGTCTGCCAGCAACCGGGGCGTTGCACCAGCTCGTCATATTGTCGGTAACCGGACAGACGGTAGTGAGTTCCAATACTTCAGTAAACCCGCGCACAGCAGCCCTTACATCAGTTGCAGACCCGTGGGTGCCATGGTTACACACTGTAAACGAAATCGCATCTACTTCATCGCGGCCTCCGATTACTCCAACGGACGACACATCGTCGCAGATGTTATTTTGGTCGCAATAAAAACGCAACATAGGAGTTATCGTATAAACATTTCCATGCGTTGCGCCTGTGCTTAGATGTGGTGGTGTACCCGATGCTACAGTGAAGTTAAACACACAATAACTTTCTGTCTCACATATCCTTTCATTAAAGTTGTGAACATTCAAACATTGTTTGATTCCCTCGTTGTAATTGATTACGTTTAAGGGAATAGAATCGAGTTGTATTTGGCACATGAATGAGTCTTTTGGACAGATGAGTCCGCGAACTGTGGAAAATCCATAGTTAATTAAGATTACAATAATTACATTCAGAGAAATCATTGTAGTTATGTACTGTACAGCATTTAATTAATTAACTGTAAGGCGACCCCGTTAACTCACGTCCAGTGATATAAATAAACATTAAATTATTTTACAAAATTAAAATTAGTACGTATATAGTTAACCTTAATGATCACCAGCGAAGTCCGTATTGTTACCATAGTAACAGGCATACACCTGTAGTTGATTATTTATGTTTACGTTATGCTTACTAAAATTGTTTTCAGTTCCATGGCAACAGAGATAGCCAGACCTGATCTACTGTAAAGGCTTAGGACTTAATTTTCTGGAATTTAGCAATATTTAATGTACGCTATATACTACAGTATATTCTCATCAGTATTGGAGGCACCGCGTGGTATAAATGTCAATAAAACAATAGATTCAAGGAAAGAACACGAATTATGGAAGAGAGTTTCCGGATCATAAGCAAGAGTAGTAACAAAGGCATGTGACGAATTGTTTAAAAACCATTTTAGAGTCACTTATGTACGACAGTGAGGCCCAGACATGCAGACCATTTTAGAGTCACTTCTGGACGACAGTGAGGCCCTGCTGACATGCAGACCATTTTAGAGTCACTTCTGTAGGACAGTGAGGCCCTGACATTGTGACGGGATCAGAGATCCCGAGCGGATTGGTAAAGTACGCGTCACCGATCTGCTGGGGATCGTGCTGTTAGCTTTGGCCGAGGCCGACTGAGAAAACAGTAAAAGTTTCTGTTGTCTTTTGATATTGGTAAATATAGGCAGTAATAGCACAATGTATGATTGAAAGCTGAAATACAGATAAATTGTTACCGGTATAGCGGTGGCGGTCATTTACTATGACCGGTCTGCACTAAATAAACTGAATAACGCGACTGACCGGTAAACCAGTATTGTAGGATAATATATGATTAATACATTGAATATTGGTTCACCTTCTTACTCTACTTTGTCCCTCTACCCAATGGATTCTTTCCTGTTCCCTATCACGTGCTTCCCTCTCCACTATTGGCTAAAATACTACTTGTCACCTTGGCACTCTCTGAGAGTGTTTCCCCTCCGCTGCTAGCCTCTACTAGCTGTATTCCCTCCGAGGTGGTTTGACCTCTAACCTTTCTATGTGGCTTTGGGGCTTGTGTCGCCCCCCCCCCCCCCCCGCCCAATGTTGGTTTGGATACGAGATTGATATTGGTAATCTCGTATCTCCAACATATTGCTAAAATGCCACTAGTCCCATTTTCTGGTGGGTAATGAAGTGGAATTGAATCCGCTTACAGACATGCAGACCATTGCCTCCACTTCTGTACAGTACGACAGTGAGGCCCTGACATGCAGACCATTTTAGAGTCACTTCTGTACGACAGTGAGGCCCTGCTGACATGGAGACCATTTTAGAGTCACTTCTGTACGACAGTGAGGCCCTGACATGCAGACCATTGCTTCCAAATTGCCATTGAGAGAACCCTAAAATTCCTACACTTGATGATCCAATAATAATGGATGAATTAAAAACTACTGTAAATGGTTTGAAATCCGATTGGGTCAGCGGTCCAGACGGGACTCCTCCAGTTGTTGATAAACGACATCCACCAATGTGGTCAGTAAATATTCAATGGATGTTAAACTGGGTTTTCGAATGCCCAGGGGGATCCTACTTGCTAAAATGGTTGTTCTATTAAAGGGAGATGGTGTTTATACTGTAAGATCTAATTATGTTAACACAAATGCCCGAGACGCGCTGGTCCGTAAGGTACTGTATGGAACGAGCTGGTCCGAGAAGGAACTGCTTGGAACGGTTCCAAACACACTGATTTACCACGTGGGACGAATTTCTTCAGATACATGTCCTAAAAAGGGGGGGGGGGGGCTTTATCAGGTTAACAATAAGGTACATTACTGTAGCTAAATTTTGACATGGTCAAGAAGTCAAAGAGAGCTAGTTCGACCCGTCCTGATGCTGTCTGACGCGTTCAAAAAGGTGCGGGATCGTATATCCAACATATTCCCACTTACAAGAGGGACAAGTAAAATAACAAACGACGTCAGGTACGGGGTGTTTGAGAGAAGGTATGTAGCACATGTCTCAGTTTGGTTGGTGTATAAACAAACCTCACTGGACGTGAACAAGACCTCGGAATGAGTCCACGTAATCTCCGGATCAAAAATGGACCACGGTACTCCAACTTACAGACATGTGTCTGGTAGAGTCGGTGCGCACTGGCGGATCAGGATCAACCACTCCCTCCTCTGTGACTGGGGTACCGTCGGACGCAACCACGCCACTCTCAATGCCATCCCTCTCCCTTGAGTCCCGTGCAGCCGCAAGCTCACGGTGAACCATTGCATTAGGACCAAACCACAATTATTTAGCTACTGTACCGGTACACCACGGTATATGGTCAACATTTCGAAATAGTCAACACTTTGAAATAATGGTTCGAAGAGCGCCTTTTTTTTGTAAATTTTTACCCCATGTCAACACATCGAAAGGCCATATCAACACTTCGAAAGACCATGTCAACACTTCGAAAAGGAAATATTTTAATGTAAAGAGAATAATAGTATATTTTAAAGTACAATAATAACTATATATGTTAGGGTTAGGTAATACAAATTGCTCCAGAATTTGGATGTAACAGTGCTTTCACACTGTAACAGTGCTTTCACACTGTAACAGTGCTTTCACACTGTAACAGTGCTTTCACACTGTAACAGTGCTTTCACACTGTACAGTGCTTTCACACTGTAACAGTGCTTTCACACTGTAACAGTGCTTTCACACTGTAACAGTGCTTTCACACTGTAACAGTGCTTTCACACTGTAACAGTGCTTTCACACTGTAACAGTGCTTTCACACTGTAACAGTGCTTTCACACTGTAACAGTGCTTTTATTGAAAAAACTCAAATCAGTTCTCCAAGACTCGGGTGGCAATGAGTAATGCGACCATGTAGTCTGTTGTGGAACCCTTCAGCCACATTGGTTGTGCATGGTCCACAGTTGCCAAACTGTCCCCACCTTACCAGAACAACAGGGCGCAACCAAAAGGCAACGATTGTTTTTACGCCATTTTTGGATATAGAGGGATAGATGTCATCATGACATTGGATAAATCAACCAATCACGCCAATCAACCAATCTACAGTACCCACTATTGTAAAGCTGGAATTCTCAGAAATTTAAAAATCTACCTCAATCTGTAGTACGCCGGAGACAGTGCAGCCGTAATAAGTCATTGCTGATGAAATCAACGTCCTAACATTGGGAATCCCAGTATATTATATCCAAGCGATGTGTTGACATGGCCTTTTCGAAGTGTTGACTATTTCGAACTGTTGACATGGCCTTTTCGAAGTGTTGAGATGGCCTTTTCGAAGTGTTGAGATGACCTTTTCGAAGTGTTGACTATTTCGAAGTGTTGACATGGCCTTTTCGAAGTGTTGACTACTTCGAAGTGTTGACATGGCCTTTTCGAAGTGTTGACTATTTCGAAGTGTTGACACGGAATCGTACACCACTCACCCTTAACCTTATAAAGCCCTTATTTTTGGGCGAAACCTAGGGTGTCTGTGATTTTCCCCAGTCAGTATTGCATGTAACGTTTAAGTTGTGTAAGTTTTATTTCAATTATTTGTTACCACCGGTACGGTATTTTTACCCGCTAGTTATTTAATTAAATAAAATTATCATGTGTATCACTTTCTCAATTGGTTTTAATATTAACTTTTAAATATAATATGATATTAACTTTTTATTTAATTATTGAGCACTTTCTCGAAACGGGGTGTTTTCAACCTACATGGTGATCCTGATCCAGGTTGTAAATCAGCTTTGACCTACATAAATAATGCTGGCGGAAGCCTGGGAACCGAATTCGCTTAACTTCGGAACACCGATAATTCGCGCATTAAAGAGTAATTTGCTGTGGACCTAGTAAATTTGATTGATAGTCGAGTCAATTTAGCAAAAAAAAATGTTTCGCAATCAATCCGAACCACATATTCTGGCTTCTATATTACCTTGTTCTAAAAAGTCTATAAAATTTTATTTATGAAATTCTGAGTAAATTTAATAAAACAAGCCAAACAAAAGGAACAGTAGGGAAAAGTAAGTAGCAAATTGGTAATGTTCCAGAATAATTTAATTAAATTCACAATAAGCTGTGATTCAAATGGGAGATGAGTAATATATTCACACTGGCGTGTTACTCATTAGTTGTAATATCTCGGTAACTAGAAGTCGCATCAAATTGTAAATATATCAAACAATTAGCGATATATTAGTGTAAGTGATGCAAAAAAATATGCAATTCCACAGCAGCAGGGAAATGTAATAATTTCCACTAATGTAAGCGAATTTAGGAGTAATTAATTATTTCTTTAAGTTTAAAAATCGCAATAGTTTATCATATGGTCATATGGCTGCTATAGTTTTTGGGGTCGACAATTCTGGTGGGCAGAGTTACATACCCCCGTTTTGTAGATAAGTATTGTTAGTAAGCTTCCCATTTTGTACCAGCCAAAATGGTAGTGAAAATAAAGAATATATTATACAAATTTCCGTTGCTCTGGAAACTAAATTGGTAACTATGTAGTTGTACATTGTTTAGATAATCGATAGTCAGTGATGTGCTATTTATATCTTTTTAAGTAAAGATGTAATAACTAATGGCACAAAATATAATTACATAACCTCATTTATAATCCTGTCTGTGTTGTTTGCTGTTCAGTAATAAGTTTCGGGGTCTTCAAAGAATTCTATATTTGCACTACTTATGAGTGAGTCTGAGTCTATACAAAATGTAGTGCGTAAAAAATATCATTGCAGATAGACAGACACCCATTCTATTTGCATTTAGTCGTATGCGTTATGTTAACAAATAAGGTTTGACGAATTCGCAGTAATTAATATATATCATATATATAGATGATGAAATGTCGGGGTTTGTGAGCGGGGGGGGGGGGGGGGGGGGGGGGGGGTGTCGGGGTTCGGGATGTGTGTGTCTGTCACAGGCCGCATGGCACATGATGGCCGATATGTAGCTTCCTATAGCGATAAGATTATCCGCATCTTCGCGAGGCCAGTGCCATATAGTCAAGAAAGTCTTGGGCTGCTCACCATGCACATTTTCTCCATAAGACCACCAAAGCACAAGATTATGCACTGGTTGGTCCTCACGGCGAAAGCAATGTCCTGCAAAGCGGAGGCAGCTCCGTTCAACTATAAATCTTGAGCAGTGGCGGCGCCAAGGGGCATGGGGATGGGCAATTTCCCCCCCCCCCCCCCCCCCCACCACCCCGCCCTCCAGGATCTATTTAAGGAGGAATTCTGGTTATACTGGGAATTTTTGTTATTTTTCTGTTATATAAATAATTGTATTCTAGGAGTCCGAATAAAACTTAAATGAATACTTAAGTGAATACTTAAATTTAGTTCACTCTTAATGTTAAGGGGGGTTTTGAACAACATCATTTCGTTTCTAGTATTTTTTCTTTACAAACAGCAAAAAAAATCAAATTTTATATGTATTTTCCGAATGTATACATACAACTTATTCATGAAATTTTACACCATATTCCTTAATACAGCAACCATTTTTAGTAATTCGGAATATTCTCCTAATATTCTTCTTTATTCTAGAATATTAATTATTTTGTCGAGCTACAGGATTTAGATTCGGAATCTGCAGATGAAGGCGGTTTTCTAATGATATCTAGATTACATTAAAAAAAAAAACAAATTAAGCCGACTGAGGTGGCTAAATATCTCTAAATAGACGATTTTCACGCCTTGTTGTATCGAAATGGCTAAGAATCTTCATGTTTCCCGATTCTCCATAGTTGTCGTAATTTTGTTTCTCTAAAGTTTCCCGTTCAAGTTGGTCTATATATGTTATAGCCGGTCGTCCACGGGTACGCTTTCCATGTGTTGGGTGCCAGAAAAGTAGATCTGGTTCGTAGCATATGATTGAAATTTGAAAAAATTAGGGGGAGGACTTCGACTTGCTAAAAACGGTTGTTGTATTAATGGAAATTGTGTAGTTGAGGCTGCCTTATTTTATGGTATAATTTATCCATGATACAATAATGGTATATTTAGTTACAAGCATACACTTTTTGCCCATAAGTTTCACATGGTGTAAATAACATGTATTTGGCCATTACGCAACAACTTTGTAATGGTTTAATTGCCATGTATCATACATGGTATTTTCGTTGGTAATTTCCATGGTGTAAATTTATGGTGTATGGAACACATTTATCTGGTATGTGGAATACATAAAATTTATATGGTATAATTTGTTAAGATACCACAACCCTTTTTTATACCACATTTTCAAATTGGTAATATGCCAGATATATTATATCCAAAAATCGACAAATATTTTATGGAGCGCTATGCCAATCCATTTTAATGGCATATCAGATTAGCTTCTTGGTTAGATGAGTATACCATAATACATTTTATCAGACATTTCCTGAAAACTGTCGAAGTTAACCGTCAAATTGTGGTCTTCTTTGAGTTAACAAAAATACCAACACCAGAAGCAGCCTGCTCCAATGCAATGTAATGCAGTGAGTAACCGTTGAGCTCCCTCTAGTGATTTAGAGATTACCCCAATAAATCATCAGCAAAGTCTAGAAGATCTGTAAGGTGCTTGTCTGGATTCTGGGTCAGGTAGGTGATGTTAACATAACTCCCATCTTGCGTTATTATTAAGGTCTAAGGACTTGCGTAGAACTTAGAACATAATCATCCACAATTATGAATATCAATGGTGCAAGTGTATCGCCCTGGGGGCATGCCCATCAAATTTTCAATGGATATGCACAATGGACTAAAATGTCGTCGAACCATGGTAAATGATCTGATTGGTACAATAATTTCTTCAGGAGCAGAGGTGTAGCGAGGTGTGAACGTTCCCCCGTGCGCATTAACCCAGGGCCGCAGTTGCCACTCACATGGAAACCCTGGAATAGTAAGGGAATTTCATTTTTTCTTGAAATGTCAAGGAAATGTTAGGAATTCTTGTGTCATAAGCGAAAATGTAGAAAGGTTTTCTCTGCTCGCACTCTATCATACTGGTTTATAATAAAGGAGAATTGATATACAGTACCGGTAGTTTTATACAGTTATATATATAAATAATATTTAAGATAAAAACGACATAAATGAAAAAAATTAATTTTGGAGGGGGGGGACAGAACCCATTCTGGTTTCCCGTAGCAGTCTCTCAACGGAACCCATTCTCGTTTCCGCGTAGCAGTCTCTCAATGGAACCCGTTCTGGTTTCCGCTAGCAGTCTCTCAACGGAACCCATTCTCGTTTACGCGTAGCAGTCTCTCAACGGAACCCATTCTCGTTTACGCGTAGCAGTCTCTCAACGGAACCCATTCTGGTTTCCGCGTAGCAGTCTCTCAACGGAACCCATTCTCGTTTACGCGTAGCAGTCTCTCAACGGAACCCATTCTCGTTTCCGCGTAGCAG
>JAUCBJ010006866.1:0-78856 GCA_032718475.1 Nemertoderma westbladi | reverse complement strand
CGGCGCCGTACTGTCGGCCTCACCATTGCCGTTGCCGGTGGGCCGTTCGCCGCCCTCGGCCAGTGGGTTGGCCGGCGACTTCGGTACCTCGTCCGCCGCGGGGATCTCGCGTCGACTCGTCGTCTTTGCCTCCTTGTGGTCGGCCGCCCTCCTCTTCGATGTCCGGATCGGTCCCTCACCGGCGAGTCCGGTAATGGCGGGCGGTACCACCTCGTCGCGGCCTCTCGAATCGTTTGGTCTGTATCGCTCGGGGTCCGCGGCGGGGGTTGCTCTTCCCTCTGAGGACTTGGGGCGTATGTTCGCTCATCTTATCCTGCCTCCTTTGTTGTGGTCACAGTTTATCATTTGTTCGGTAGAGGTTGGTAGTTTTTGACTGTGACGGTATCCACTTGAGTTGACAGTCGTGGATACCGAGTGGTGTAGGGTTGTACGCATCGTTGGGCTGAAGGCTGGATATATATCTATGGCCAAAAGCCGATGGAAAACACCAGAGTCAGTTGTCAGTATTGATAATCACAGCAATTGATAATAGCACAGTCTGAATATAATAATATGCAATACAAACAGTAACGGTAACGACGGTCAAAAAACTATTCCGGTCTCACAACCGTAAGGAAATCAATTAACTAATAATCAGTAATTACAAGGGTTATATCATTGACAC
The DNA here is from genome assembly GCA_032718475.1 of Nemertoderma westbladi. Lineage (NCBI taxonomy): Eukaryota > Metazoa > Xenacoelomorpha > Nemertodermatida > Nemertodermatidae > Nemertoderma > Nemertoderma westbladi. Next base: position 78,192 of record JAUCBJ010006866.1, on the reverse strand, counting down.
ATGTTGCTTTTAGCCCTACACTACTGGGCGGCCTTAATATCCAATGGATGCGCTCTTGTCCTCCCCATATGCTTTCCTGCCCACTATTGGCCTATATATTAATAGTCACTTCGCCACTCCCTGTTGGTGTTGCCCCTTGGTGCTAGCCTCACTATCTTGTTTCTCCCTCTGAGGTGGTTTGACCTCTCACCCCTCTCTGTGGCTTACGACGTGTATCACCCCCCCCCCCCCCCCCCAGTTGGTTGAGGTGAGATTATTATTGGTAATCTCACATCCCCAACTATGTTGGTAAAATGCCACTAGTCCCATTTTCGGTGGGTAATGCACGGAATTGGGGCAATTCCTGTTGGCTCTCTGTGGGTATGTTGGGGTTAAACATACTGTCTGCTGGTGGGCCTCTGTCATGGGTGGGTGTGGTGGTCAGTTGGCCTGCTCACTGAGATCACCGGCTGGTTGTAGCTTAGCTGCTTGTTATATCTGTGTCCTTCTTTGTACACCCAGTACCGACATGTAATTCCTTCTGGCCAGAAGTTAGTCCCAGTCACAAAGTCCGCAGCATTAGAATCCAAGGAAACTTTCATGTTTTTTGAGTTTCTGTGTCTATTAATTCGGGTGGTGATACGGTGGATTGTGATTTGCTTGGATTGCAGATAATCGATGACTTCCTCCTCTGAATTGGCGATGTTCACACCGTTGATATAAAGTACAGAGTATCAGTTGTTTGGGTGTTTTGCGTTGGTGGTGTACTTGGTGTACCTTTTTGTCAGATTTGGATTGTGTGGCATGGGTTGGCGTTCCCGTTTGGTTGACATAGCTCCTCTAAGTGTGTTCCTTATTGGCTTGTTGTAGTTTTTATTTTGAAATTGATTTAATGGAGTGTGGTGGGAGTGCCGTGATGTGGTATCCGCTGTGTGCTCTTTGGGTTTTGGGTAGCAGGGTACTGGCTCGCTATATCCAGGTCTCTCTGGTGCATCCAGGAGAGGGATGTACATGTTAGATGTCTTTATAGTTTGGTTTTTGTTGTAATCGTTATACGGCCTGTTGAGTGATCTTCTCGGTTTTGATCTTGGATTAGTCCAAGTTGTGGTTTGGAAGGAGTTGATGCTGTCACAGGAGGCTGGCAAACACTCATCCAGTGTTACAAATTCTCCTTCAGAGTCAGTTACCATTGGAAATAGAAGTGGCTCTGGGGTTTTGGCTTCTCGCCATCTATTGTTGGTGGCACATATGTTGGTTTGTTTCTCCTGGGTTGGTTCGATAGCTTGGGATGAGATGTTACTGAGGGAGGAGGTTGTTTTGGGTTTGTTAGGTACTTGATTCTTGATTGTTTTTTGATGGCAGCATTTTTCCATTGTGGGGGGTGTTGTCTCCAGTCGATGTTGCAGGACAGTTCTAATGTCTCGCTCTAGGTTTAGCTCCTGGAGATTACGGTTCTGCTGCTTTAGGGTAGCGACATCGTTTTCAAGGATGCATATCTGTGTTTGTATGACAGATAGGCTAGATACAAGGTCGTTCCGTAGGCCTGTGATAGTTATTTCACTTTCTGGTGCCTGCTCTGCTCTACGTAGTCTCTTTTTGCACGACTCTGAATGTTTTCTCGCTTTTGCATCGAAGCAGTTCTAGAATATCGACAGCTAGTTCGTGTTCTGATAGGCGTGGTTTCAACTGCCATGTTAAGCTCTGAACTGGGGACATTAATTTCATTACCTCATCCATTAGCTTTTTGCGAGTTGAGATGTTTGTGTCTTGTGGTTTAAGTGATATTTTATGGTTGGCGACTTTTCGTGGCTCTTGCAGGAGGCCATAATCCCATACCTCGTCTGTTTTTGTATGCATTGTCGAATCGAGAAGACGTGGTCGGTGGTGCTATCAGTGTAGTTTGGGAAACTGGGTTCACTGGGAGTGTATCAATTTTAACTTGGGAGATGCATTTCTCTAACCACTTACCCAGTTGGGTAGAGTTAGAGTGTTCTGGACGTATGACTCTGCTCCCAGTAGCAAGAGCTAATGAGTAAAGGCATGCAAAACCACCGCAGTCATGTCCATTGTTTTGATCTGGGAACGGTCATTTATTGTTTTTATCTACCTTCGAGTCTTCAGGAGTGCCGCGCACCATGTTTATGATGTTTAGTAAATTGCAGATAGATTGTGTGATTATGTGATCGGATCTCACCCTCCCTAGGCTACTTAGAGAGTGTACCTTTTTCTCAGCTAAATTAGCAACATGCAGTATGAAGTGTTTTCTTCGGCAGTCTGGAAAAAATATCAAGGGCGTAGTGGTTGGGTTGCATGTATTTGTGATGTATGTTATAGCACTTGCACTGTCAAACGATGTTGGCGCAATTTTTGACAAAGTGCTGAGTCTATACAACCAATGGTGTTGATCTGTCGTCCCAGAATCGAGAGAAACGAGTCGATGATCAGAGTTGAAAGATTACTTTCATCGTCAAAGTAGTCCCAGTCGGGATCACTGGGCTTAAGTAAGACTAACCCGCATGTTCCAGGTTGGGCCATTGCTGCTAGGACCATGGCTTCTTCATTAAAACCCTTTATTTCATCGGGAAACACTGGTACAAATTATCCTTGGATAGGGCAGTTCGTATCCTGTCCCTGGTTGTGACTGGTATTTATGTTGTTGGATAATTCTACATCTGTCTCGTTAACTATGGGGTAAATTGTGTCAGTGATGTCATTGGCAGTCACAGTGGTGGCGACGGGGTGTGGTAAGAAGGGTTGTTTTGAATGGATTGGTACACTGATTAGTGGGGACACGGGATGGTTGATGTTTGTGGGTGGCAGTAGTGTGGTTTCATGTGCTTGTGGTGTCTCAGTAAGTGGAGAGTTAGTTTCAATATGATTGGGTTCTACAATAGCTACGGAAGGACAAATTATATCAGTGTTCGAAACACAGTTATAATAATTATCATTAATACTGAAAACCAGTATCAAACCTCGCATGCCCCATTGTCCTTGTGGAGTCACAGCTGCTGGTGGCTCTGGTTTTGTCTATCGCCGCGTTACCCGCTCTGGTTCTCGTCGTAGTCAGGGAACCCGCTGCGGGTCTCGTTGTAGTCGGGGAATCCGTTCCAGTACTCGCCGTAGTCGGGGAACCCACTCCGGTTCTCATCGTAGTCAGGGGAACCCGTTCCAGTATTCGCCGTAGTCAGGGAACCCACTCCAGTTCTCATCATAGTCGGGGAACCCGCTCCAGTACTCGCCGTAGTCGGGGAACACGCTCCGGTTCTCGTCATAGTCGGGGAACCCGATCCGGTTCTCATCGTAGTCGGAGAACCCGCTCCGGTTCTCGTCGTAGTCGGGGAACCCGTTCCAGTACTCACCGTAATCGGGGAACCCATTACAGTTCTCGTCGTAGTTGGGGAAAACGCTCCGGTTCTCGTCGTAGTCGGGGAACACGCTCCAGTTCTCTTTGTATCACTCCCACCTAACATAGCAGTGAGTAACCTTTTCACTGGGAAGAGCTATCAGCTGACAGGGTAATACATTACAAACTAACAGTTGATGTTTGGGCCTATCCATTCAATCAATAGTAGTAGCTTACTAGAAAACTCACGAGCACCAGCAGCTGGTGTTTCTTTCATTGAGTTTATGGAAATTTTCGTGTTTGGGGGCTATTTTTCGAAATAAAAAAAACAATTTAATAATTTTTTTCGAAACTTTTTTTCTACCTCCAGGGGTTGATCTGTGTCGATTGATATTACTTTCATTTGCGGACGAGCTGAGCTATATCTTCGGAGGAGTTCACCTAATATACATATTTAATGTACGCCTACATATAAGTAAAAATAGATAGATACTTAGAGTGATAGAGATTAGTTTTGCGGGATTACTAATATTCCAGAGAATTTATGAGTTAGGCCATGAGTCAGTTATGTTCTTAAATATTTCAATTAATTAGGTTCTATTATGCGCAATTATTTTATCTTTATTTTTACTCATATTAATTTACACAAAACCATAATTCCAAAACAACAACCTAGAATAAAAAACTATTATTTTATAATAAATATAATTAATATAATGGCAGTTTAATAATTCATTAAATATAGTAAAATAATTATCACAGTAAAACACTATTGTATCATTAAAAAGAAAATAACAACAGAATAGGACTACAACAATTTAGGAGAAACTATAGAACCAATAAAGCAACAATAAATTTTGACAAACTATAGAACTGATAAAACAACATATTTTGACAAACTAAAGCATACATCACTATCATATCATTAAAAAGAAACAACAACAGAATAGGACTACTACAATTTAGGAGAAACTGAAGAAAAACAAGTAGAGCAACGACGTTTAGGGTAAATCAGCAGTCTGGTCTAGAGGTGCCCTGTCTCTCCCTGTACCCCTCCATTTCACCCAAACCGAAAGATTCTGTCACGCAGGAGGCATTGCCGATATGAACACAGATCCCAATTCGTTGACGGAGAAATTCAGTGGCACGTTTGTTTTCTGTGCTACTCTCAATGCGTCTACCAACCTCTCGGAGAAATGCCAAGGAGCATGGGCCAATACCAGGGTTTCAATAGCAGCTGGTTGCACAATATAACTATTACAGTAGATAGCTCCTTGTACTTATCGAGCTTTCTAGCCTCTGCCAGGTCTGCAACTGAAGGTCCATCTAGTCCAGCAGAAGATGAATAAGAGGCAGCCAATCTGTGTGTACATGTGAAGTCCCACACTAGCGGCTTCCCTCTATTCCAAGGCAGCAATGTAGAACCAACTGGGCGTTTGCAGGATGAGCTACATAATCCTATTGGCTCCAGGGTTGAAGGCATCTCTGCAGGGATTAGCCCATGGTAGATTGCGTTGTTGCAAAGGCGGTGGCGACCATTTCGGCTCTCGGTGTGTTTGCAGACAAGATCATGGTTTGCAGTCTCATCAACTAAGGTGCCGCACACGCATATGTGCTGGGAGCATACAGGTGCACCTAGACGGAGAGAGACTGCAATTCCTGCTTGTCTGAGAGACGAAGCCCAAGAGTTGATGACGGCAGAGCATTAAGCCAGGCCCCTTAAGTCTTAATGAAGACAGTTTTGCAGTAATAAAAGTCCTAACGGTCTTCTACAGTAATTAACTCCCTCAAATCCTCAAATTTCTATGGTATCGATACTTATTAAATCGTAATTTTTACTATTATTGTGCTGCTACATAAATTATTTTCCCAAAATGTGTAGAATTGTATCAGATGTATCTGATTAATTCAACCTCCAACATTAATGTATTCTAGGGGTCATGTATTTCTATATTTACCTCCGTTCTAGATGTTTCGTGATACTATCGTTACGGTTTCACTATTGTCACTATCATCTGTTCTGGTGGCAGTTTCTTCCTGTCCAAATTTTCATCCAGATCAGTGCGCCACACCGTGTCTCTATGGTTACGAAATTGACGGCAATGGTTGTGCTACTTGTGACTGTAAATCAGGAGATGTTGGTTCTTTATACCAGGGAGATATTATACTCACCGGTTAGAAATACTAATTTAATAATAATAATTAAACAATAATTAAAAAATTAATAATTAAAAAAAAAAAATTATAATTTATTCATGAAAATAATAATTTAATCTGTCTTTCTATTTTTTGCTTCTATACTGTAATTTGAGAAGTTTGAAAACATTTTTAGTTAAAGGTAATGTCATACTAAATAACCGGGGCTTGTTATATATATTACGGTAACTATTGTAAAAGGTAAACACAAGAGTCTTTTTTACAAATTAATTAATTATTTTCGTCCAAGTTCTCCACCTGCGGCGACAAAAATGTCATATATTTTCTTATCGAATATAGGCTTAGCTTTCGTGCAGTTTAGTACCGGTAGGCCTATCATTTAGTGTGTGGCGGTTAGGCTTAGGGTCAAGGTTGGATACATACATGTATGTTGAGCATGTTTAATATATTTGTTTGTTGTTTTTTTTGTACTAATTTGGGCTTAATGTGGCACGTGCCCAGGGGCCTCTGCCTAAGGGGGCCTCCAAAAATTTATATGCATTAAAAATAAATAATGCATAAATATATAATTATTTAAACCAATATAAAAATTTTATTTATTTAGAATTATATTATTTTTGATGCAATTGGCAAGATGTTTTTTTAGCAACATTATTTTTATAAAGAACAAATCGAGTTAAAATATTTTATGCGAAATAAATACAAAAATCCCCCCCCCCCCTCACCTGAAATAATTTCGTGCTGGGATGGGGTCTCAAATTTGTCTATGCCTAGGGGCCACACATATGCTTAATCCGGCTCTGCATATTACTTTTATAGCACAAATTTCCTGATAATAGGCCTATCTACCTTTCATCAATCATGTGTGCGTCTTTGTGTTGGGGTGGTGCAGATTAAGAGGGAGGTTGAAGGGTGGGGGGGGGGGGGGGGTGGGCTTTTTTCCCTTCTCTTTGATTTACATTTTGTGATTGAGTGAATGAGTTTGTGATACAGAAGAATCGCTCAATATTAATCTGTATCTCATAACTAAGCATCGTGCTGCGCGAAGGCCCCACAAACGTGTTCTTAAGTTTCCGATTAATTCTCGGTGACTTCCAAATCCTGGAAAGCCTATTCATGGCTTCCCATGCCTTTCCCTTACGTATTCGAAGGTCCTCACCTGACTTCCGGATCCATGATCCCAGGTAACAGAGTGCTCAAGCAGGTATGCTCAAGCATACCATCCTTTGAGCTTATGCTCATCCGATCAGAGACTTGCTGAGGACTTTCAAAGTTAACTGTCAGAATTTTGGTCTTTCTGGAGTTAATAAAAAGACCAACACTAGAAGCAGCATGTTCTAATGAGCTGAGGAGCCGTTGGGCTCCCTCTAATGATTCTGAGAGTACTCCTAAGTCATCAGCAAAGTCTAGATCAGTTAGGTACTTGGCAGGATTTCCTCGACTTCTGGAGCCAGTAGGTGGAGTTATCATCACCCCATCATCATTATAATGATCTAAGGACATGCGTAGAACATAGTCAACCACAATAATGAACAAGAATGGTGCAAGTGTGTCTCCATACAAACTGTAATTGTCTCTGGGAGTGTAGGCCTAGCGTTCTCTATAGCGTTATAAAGCTTTTTAAAGAACAAAAATAATGATGATTTTTTAAGGGAACTATATAAGTGATTAAATAACTATAGGGCCTACTTAATGAACCAACATGTATCACATTATATGCTATAGATGGAATAAAAGATATGATAGAAGAGAAATTCCGTGGAGCAGGGAGCACCAACTATTTTAATCTGTGGAAATCGTACCCCTCCCAACAGACCTACCTCGTTCCTTACCGGTTGCCCTTCAATGTTGACCCCAAACTGAAAGAAGTAGTGGAAGGTGCTGCTAGGTATGTAAGGATAAATAATTCAGTACAGTTACTTCCTACTGTATGTCAGTAGGCCTACAGGTAGGCCTACGGTACGAAGGGTTTATTTGGATTATCTGTTTGAAATTTGTTGGATTATCTTCGCATTATTGTTTGAATTATTGATTAATTATTATTATTAATTAATTAATGTTTGCATTATTGCTCTGTTTAAGTTAAGCACCGGTACAGTAGATGCAGAAGGGATAAGTTTTGGTACGTTTTCGCCAGCGAGACTAGTGCCCGCGAGCACTAATGGCTCAGTTCTTGTAATGCCCGCAGTCGCAGTGTCGCGGGCACTTAAGTCTTTATTGCCAGGAATAATAATAAGGAGGTAATTTCTTTCTCGCGGACTCTAAAATATCACTTGCAGATGATGTTCTCGGATATTAATGATTGGCAGGCACTAATAATATTTTATTTATACTTTAACTCCTTGTGAGGTAATCACTAATCAGGCAGCATGGGGCTCAAATGTCATTTCTACGCTGATGACACCCAGCTACAGTATACATAATATTCAAACTGAACGAAATATCAAACGCAGTGGAACTCTCTGAAAATTGTCTCGCTGATATCCTCATCTGGATGACTGAACACTTCCTGAAACTAAACAGGCAAGACTGAGATCCTCCTGCTCCAGTCGACATTTGGTGCTCAGGTTAATGTGAAATCAATCCATATCAGCAACGAAAATATTGCATGTAGTTCTTCTGCTAAGAATATTGGATTAATTATGGATTCGCATCTAACACCCTTGAATAACCGATAGGAGTGGTTGTTAGAGAATCTTTCTTCCATTTATTTGCGTAATTTAGCACGAATTAAACGTTACCTAAGCAAAGATTCACTTGAGATATTAATTCATTGCTTTATTACTAACAAGCTAGATATAAATAAGACTAAGTTCTTTCGAGCCACAGTGGAAAGTGTATTTTTATACGGGGGTGGGACCTGGACACTGACTAAATCACTTGAACAACGAATTGATGGTTGCTACACAAGACTACTAAGGGCAGCCCTAAACATCAGCTGGAGACAACACATGACAAACGCCGAGCTTTATGGTACAATACCACCTGTACCAACCACCCTCCGTGAACGCAGATTAAGATTCAGTGGGTACTGCTGCCGAAGTAAAGACGAGGTCATACCAGATCTACTTTTCTGGTAACCAACTCATGGAAAGCGTAGTCGTGGACGACCAACCATAACATATATAGATCAACTTGAAAGGGATACTGAACTTGGGAGAAACGAAATTGCGACAACTATGGAGAATCGGGAAGCCTGGAAGGATCTCATTTCCACTGTCCGAGTTCGCTCGACCTAGTAGTAGTAGTAGTAGTAGATACAAATAACTCACTTTATGTTGGATTGTCCGCTGAGACATTGAAAAGACTCCAATACGTACAAAATTTCGCCAAACGGTTACTGTGCGGTGTCAAGAAACAAGACCACATAACACCAACATTACGAGATCTCCACTGGTTACCGATCTGTCGTAGAATAGAAATTCAAATGACTTCATGGTACAGCACCAAGTTACCTGCGTAATCGGTTTACATTGTACAATCCCACGCGTAAACTGCGTTCTAGCGACAAGGGTCTTCTTGTAATCCCACGCTACCGCCTGGAACATTATGGTAAGCGAGCATTCTCAGTATCTGCCCTGACCATTTGGAATGCGCTACCCGATGACATATGAAACGCTGACTCCATTGGGATATTCAAAGCGAAACTCAAAAGATATCTTTGCAGACAGGAATACCACAACACAACAACCAATTGCAATCAACCAATTATTACAATTATTACAACCAATTATAGATGTCATCACTACGCGGGGCAAATATTTATTTTAAAGGATTTGAACTCATTTTTTGGATTATTTTTTAAACTCATTAATTGTTTATAAAACTCAATAATTACTTTTTTAGATCGTCTATGTATTTCTAGAATATTGTTTTATTATGTACATAGCAGGAAATCTGCTTTTTTACTTCTGGCGCCTTGTTTAAAGTTCATAGAAAGGTGCGATATAAATATATTATTATTATATTAATCTCGTCTCACGTACAGACAAGCTAATCGAGCTCTATTTACCCATGGCCATAAAATTTAAATTAGAGACAAGGTTTTGGGCTCTAATGACTCGCTAGCACTAATGTCCTCTAGACATTAGTGCCTGACCGCCCGCACTAAAGTCTTACGGGCAGTAAATGTCCTCAAACAATAATAGCAAGGTATTATTACGGAACCCATAAATACAAATATATGTAGGCCTGGCCTACATACGTACAGTAGGCCCTAAAGTAGTACATCAAAATACCGAATTAGATTCGCACAAAATACCGTCATAGTGCAGTGGAGCAAGTACCAAATGGGTTGCCTAATCTATTATTTATATTATTTGATTTATCGCCCTGTAGACTTTATGCAGAGAACACCTGCATAAGATTAGTTCCTGCGACGAACCAGCACTACAACTATGTTGATATTATTGACTATGGAGGTTGCAGTTCTGCTATAGGAATGCAAGGCTGGAGCCAGGTGAGTCACTCGGTCCTGTTTCTGTTATTACATTATATCGGTATCATCAGCGAGTCATTGCTGTCATATATCAGCATTCAGATACAGTAGGAGCATTACCGGTACTCCCAGCAGAGTGTGAACCTTGAAGTGAACTGTGAAATATAACCTAAACTGATGCGTTTTACTGTATATCTGTAAATTTCTGAAGCATTAAATTACTTTATTACGATATCAGAATGACTAGTGTTACCGGGTCACCTGTTAGATCGGGGATTAATCCCCCCCCCCCCCCCCCCCCATCAAAAAAATAATAATTAGATTTGATTAAATTTTAAAGAGAAATACTGTAATTTTATCTCCCTCCACCTTACTGGGTGAGTAATAATTTTTAATTTTGCTTTCATTTTTTAGCTACAAGCGTTTAAAAATGTCTTTTTATACGTCGATATTGCACCAGTCATACTGTAGTGCAGTTATTCTTCGACATTATAGTAATTATAGTTGGTTGGTATTGATGGAAAGCTGGCTATTTGAATTTAGATGGGAAATAGCTGAGCTGTTGCATTCGAATGTTGCATGTATAAAAATACTAGTATATAAAAGTGCATATATAATAATACTACTGTAGTAGACCTACCCTACATAGACTAGTACTACATACAGACTACATACATACGATAGTATATTCATGCATAAACAATAAAATGTTCTAGAACATGGTGTATTTATTTAATGGAATAAATGGTCAGCCTAGCAGCGGAAGGAAATACATACACATTCGAATACCCATATCTCAGCTATTTCCCACAAACCAAATTAAATTACATATTTGTAATCACAATAGGTAAAACCATAAAGTACATCGGAAGCTAATACATTATGTACAATATACAGGGACATAAAGAGACCGAGACGTCCCCGCATCATGTTAATCTCACAGCATTTTCATTTTCATTGTTCATTGTATATCCACATATAGGCCTATGTACTGTATTAAAATCAGAAGATATATATACAATAGCCTGAGCTACAACAAACGCCGTTTAAATGTTAATTGATATTTGTTGCAATTGCGATGAACTCAGTGAGATTGCGTATAAGTTTTTGAGATACATAAAATCAGTTACAGATAAAAGAGTTCCATTTACGTCCATTAGTCATACACGTAGGTGGACGGTGCGCAGAGGCACCCCAAAGAGCACAATTAATATAAAATATATATATACTGTATATTTTTATTATTTATAATATAAAATAAATAAAATTGAATTGAATTGAATTAGAATAAGCTTAGGTGGGTCAGGTTCATAAGCAGTAGCTCGAGTAGTGTAACGGGTTTGTACTACAAAGAAACACATACTAGTGCCATAGTTACAATTGGAAGTATACCAGTGCATACACCCTAGGACGTTAATCATAGTTTAGGCATTCCATGAAGTTACGTTCATTTAATCTAATATATATTCTAATATAGAAACAAACGAATTAACAGGGGCAGAAAAAAACAAATATTGCAACCTGCGTACATAGTCACGCAAACTTAAACAATATCACAAAATCATAATACAATATTATACTACACGAAGAAATAAAGATCTTATGTTTGGAATCAATGTCTAGATCAGTCAGTAGATGTTTGATATGTAGGTTTAATCTATCCCAAAGAACGATACTATTGTAGTATGTTTGGATGTATGGTCGTTATTGCAGTTGTTTAGGATTAATCGGAAAGTAGGAGCTGTGAAACTTTTCTCTGAATGTCGGGGGGATGGTTCCAGTTTTAGTTCCGACCTTTGCTCCTTTTAACACCTTCTTCACACAGTATTGTGAGGTAGCAATACTAGTGAGTGTTGGGAGACCTTCTAGCCAAGATAATAGGATGACACGTTTTTTAAACGATATTTAGAAATATCAGTACATATATTCAATTTCTGGTTTGCATACCAACGGGGTTCAAATGGACAACATTGAATTATCGCCTACCCTGCTATAAATGCCTACGTTGAAGCAGCCCACTAAATGTACAGTAGTTGGCCGTTTTTACCTGTAAACCGGTGATAATTAGGCCATTCAAAAGATTTCTACGCCGGGTTCACTATGACAAGTACAATGCACACATCTCCAACCAGACACTATATAACATTGGAGGTGTCTCATTGGTTCCACCAAGCTTGACACAAGAACAAAGCCCGCGCCGATTTGCAGGACATTGATTTCGCCTTGAGGACCAGCCAGTGCATAATCTTGTGCTTTGGCAGCCCCATTGTGATAATAAGCATGGTTGGCAGCCCCTGAGTTTCGTGAGACGCCTCCTAAAAGACACTGGCCTTGATGATGCAGATAATCTCGCGAAAGTCCTGTGGGATAGGGAGTTGTGGCGGAGCAACTTTCTTGATATGCCGGCATAGCATTCTTAATGCACGCTGCATTACTGTAGGCTTGCCAATTGTGGAATAGCATCTCAACTAAAGTGCAAAAGTACCATTTATTGTTAGTCTAAGATGAGCTGAAATTTTATGCTTCGTATAGCAGTTGTTATATTCTGCTATTTGCCTTCTATAATTTATTGTTTGAGATGTTTGGTAGTCAATATAGTCAGCGAAGGGGCCGTTGCTATGGACATTGTCAAAAACCAACGATGCAATGGTTTATCCAACAAGGCAATCGGGACGTTTAGAGTGTAAAAGTGCGGGAAATAGTTCGAAGCAAAAAAATTAAATATTATCATGTCTACAGTAGGTATTTTTTGTACTCCATCAATGTTGAACTAGTGCACTATATTGAACTTTAATTTATAGCTGTAGGATAAACTGCTGGTGGATGTTAAACAATCCTGTATAAACAAGGGACAGCTTATCTGGCGCTCTTTGAAAAACTCCAAGGACACTCGTAATAATGTGCGTCCCGATCTGGTATTTATAAAAAAGCAAAGTTTGTTCGGACGTTAGTCGCCAGGCATTACGAACTAATTCTGAAGACTTATTTCCAGTGGGGTCCCTCCAGAACTATACTCCCCAGAGAAAACTCCAGTACTCATTTAGCTACCACTTAAGGATGCAAGGCAGAGATGCGTCCTTGCCTTGCTAGACTCTACAAAACATTCGTGCCGAAACGAAAACTGCATTGGCCCTTTAAACAAATTTCTGATTTAGCATTAGATTATTTCCTTTACTTTGTGAAATTTCCTTGCCTGTCCATTTTACTTGTACAACATCATATTATATTTAATAGAGAATGACACTGGGAGAAGGTTCGGGTGGAGGTGAGAGTTGTAAACAAACATTCATTGCCTTCCACGAGTTCATGCACGCCCTTGGCTTCTTCCACGAGCAGTCTAGACCAGACCGTGATAATTACGTCAACATTCACTACAACAACATTAACCCTCAAGTCGTTGGAAATTTCAACATAGTTAGATACATTGATTCATTGGGTAAGTTACAATATTATATTTCCATTTTAAAGTAATAAATAATAGTCAAGTAGACAATAATAGTGAACACGGTTTATAATCGATATAATATATGTAACTACAGTTTTTTTAAACGTAAGAATAAACGTAACAATAATTCACGAATATACACAGTTTGTAACATTGTACAAGTACATGTGCCAACAATCAAATGTCGCTGGAAATACACTTTCAATATCACGGTATTTGGCTAAGACATTCTGTACAGAATTAAAGATTTTTAAAGTATTGTTGTGTTGATTTCACCCGTTTTTTTCGTGTACAGTGAGTGAAGGATACATAGAAAATGTATGTATTTATCCTTTATATTTTACCATATTCCCTTGTCCCCCTTGATGTATAATTATTAACCTCGCTCGCTAACCTATCTATAATGCTGCATTGCAGCTGCATTAAGTAAGCTATTTCGGCCCATCCTTAAAATTGCTTCTCAACAACCCCCTATCCCCCATGACTTTCGCGAGATTATCCGCTTCTTCAAGGCCAGTCTCCTTTAAGATGCGTCTTAAGAAAGTCATGGGCTGTCCACCATGCTTATTCACTCCATGAGGCTGCCAAAGTACAAGATTATGCACTGGCTGGTCCTCACGGCGAAAGCAATGTCCTGCAAAGCGGAGGCGGCTTTGTTCGAGTGTCAAGCTTAGGGAAACTTATTAACACCTCCAAAAATATATACAGTAGTGTCTGGTTGAAGAGATGTGCTCATTGTAATTGGCACAGTGAACCCGACGTAGCATTCTTGTGAAAGTGCCATCCAGAGATTTGGTGTTATTTTTCTCAGCTAGCAGTTATACTCGCTAACCTATTTATCTTCATTTTTATATATATTAATTTTATAAAGACACAATTTATTGTAATGATTTCAGGAAGTCCATATGACATAAAATCGGTTATGCATTATCCGGGATATCATTGGAGCGTCAACGGCCAACCGACCATAACATCAGTTGCTACAGGTGTACCAGTTGCCAAGAATGATTCACCTTCCGCTGTAGACTACGCCCAAATCAATACCTTATATGGATGTTAATAATAATAATAACATTAAGATATCAATGTTTCTGTTGTGGTGGGAGTAACTTGTTACGGTGGTTTAAATTTAAGTTTATTAAAAAAACATATTTTATTTTGCCAGCATAAAGCACAGTGCGTCACAACATTAAATTTAAGCTTGGTATTGATACAATGGAAAAGAATGAGTGGGAAAGGTGGGATATAGAAAGATGGAATTGTGGTAACTTGTGAAAGTAGTAAGATGTGCATTTAGGAAGATGGCACTACTACTACATAGCCGGTGGCCCACGGCTACGCTTTCCATGTGTTGGTTGTCAGAACAGTAGATTTTTTATATTATGAAGAATTTGTATTTTTACAAATTTATCCTTAAGTTTTTTATGGCGCTTATTTATATCTTATAACCTGTATAGGTACTTATTCGTTTATTGTTTTGGTTAGAATCAGCTTAGAATCATTCTGAACCTATGGTTTTAGTGAAAACCTGTTATTCTTCACATCTTGGTAAATCGTTATCGTTCATATAACACCACAGATCTCACACAAAATACCATAACATAAATGACATTCAAAGTAACTCACGGTTACAGCAATATAAGTCGGTCTCGGGTCTTACTGTAAATCACTACACTAAATTGGTAACTGAATGTTAACACAAATGCATGAATAATATAGGGAATACAGGATAATAATGAAGGTGAGAGATCATACCTCTGCTGTGTATTATATGTATATGGCTGTTCCATATTGGCTAATAAATCAAGTGATGTTCCAAAGTTCCCCATTTGCATTTGGCCCGTTCATTTGGCCCGTTCCGCGTATTCCCAATCCTTACACTACTAGGAACACCTCTTGATATAACACATGGGATTGGTTAATTAACTATTATTTCATTGGACGTTGAAATCATATAAGGAATGGAAAGAGGGGTCGAACTAGTGTAAGGCTTTTATACTCAGTTGGCAGGTAGAAAAAGTTCCAAACGCTGCAAGGAATGGAGAAATTGGGTGAAATCATGCAAGGGTTACCTGCATATTAAACGGTTCATTGTCAGATGACAGTAAAAAATATATACGAATAGCAGTATACTAGAGTGGAAATAATGTTGTATATGGAATCGATTTACACCCCATTTTTTCCTTGACTTTCCGATCGAATAGATTATAATAATAAAGTAGTTATACTGGTAGCATTTAATATTGAAATTCATTCATTTAAAATTCATATTTAAAAGCATTTCACAATTATATAAACATAAAAGCTCCGATGAAGTCAACTCATAATTTTTGCAATGTCTTTAGCATTTGTTGGAATTGCATTTATGTTTATCAACAGGTTTCTATAGCGTATTTTAGCGCGTGAAGTCCTATCAGTACCGCAGGTTGGCCAGCAACACAGCTGCACGCATCCGTTTACTTCCTAATGTAAGAGCTACTCGTCCGCGCGCTAGTGAAGTTGGTTGGACACGAAAGCAGACCGACTATTCCTAAGCAACTACTACTGTTCGTACAGTACTATAATCGACCTGCTGCATTAAAACTGTACACTGAGATGCTATGCCAGCTTAACAAAAACATTTTGTCACCACCATGGAATCCACAATTGGGAATCCCAATGCAGCGTGCATTAAGAATGCTGTGCCGGCTTATCAACAAAGTTGTACCGCCACAACTCCATATCCCCCATGAATTTCGCGAGATTATCCGCATATTCAAGGTCTGTGTCCTTAAAGATGTGTCTCACGAAAGTCATGGACTGTTCACCATGCTTATTTTTTCCGTGGGGCTGCCACAGCACAATGATTGTGCACAGGCTGGTCCTCACGGCAAAAACAATGCAAAATAATTTATCCCTAGACACTACTCGTATAGCCAATGTTCCAATCGTTTTAGCTTACTCATGTAGCCCTGTATAAACAATAACCCAATGTTCTACTGCTTAGAATAATATCACATGTTAGTCTAAGACTACTCTTCTAATATACTGTTGGTATAATAACCCTTACAAGATTTCACCCAATTTTTCCATTCCTTACAGCGTTTGGAACACTTTCTACCTGCCAACTAAGTATAAAAACTCTTACACTTGTTCGAGCACTTTCCCTATTCCTTACATGATTTCAACGTCCAATCAAATAATTGTTCATTGCCCAATCCCAGGCTACAATTCAAGATGTGTTCCAGCTAGTGTAAGGATTAGGAATATGCTTCCGGGCCCGGGGATTTTGTATGGGGTCTGTCTTTCATTATTTGAAGTGTTTTCACTATCTGGAGCATTTGAAGTGTTATGGGGAGTCCTCCAGGGAGACACACATGCGCTATTCTTGTTCATAATTGCGGTTGACTATGTTCTACGCATGTCCTAAGTTCACCATAATGATGATGGGGTGATGGTAATTCCACCTACTGGCTCCAGAAGTCGAGGAAATCCTACCGAGTACCTAACTGATCTAGACTTTGCTGATGATTTAAGAGTACTCTCAGAATCACTAGAGGGAGCCCAACGGCTTCTCAGCTCATTAGAACAGGCTGCTTCTAGTGTTAGTCTTTTTATTAACTCCAAAAAGAGGAAAATTTTGACAGTTAACTTTGAAAGTCCTCAGCAAGTCTCTGACTGGATGAGCATAAGCTCAAAAGGATGGCATGCTCGAGCATGTGGACAACTTCTGTTACCTGTGATCATGGATCTGGAAGTCAGGCATGGGCAGCCTTGAATAGGCTTTCCATGATTTGGAAGTCACATAGAATTAATCGGAAACTTAAGGTCCGATTATTTAGAGCAGCAGTAGTTCCAGTACTCCTCTACGGGAATCCATGCTGGGCTCTAACTGCTGAGTACACCAAATCTCAGGATGGCACATTCACAAGAATGCTACACCTATCAACTTCCAATCAGGGGCATAGATAGTCAGTTTGTTTACTAGGTTCATCGGAGAGAATAAAATGAAAATCGTTCTCATTGGCATTAGTTCCTACACTAAGAAGGAGGCTAGAAAGCAACAAAGTGGAAACCAAAAATGAACATGGCAGGTCGTGTGACTTTTTAGAGATCTTTAGAGATTTGATAAATCTTACTCCATAGTTCCATGATTTTGGAGTAAAACAGCGCATTGCTAATAAAATGTGAGTTTTAGTCGCAAAAGCTTTAATACCGCTCCCAGGAAGTGGGACTTGAGTTTATTATTTACACTAAAGTTACACTTTCTAATAAGTCTCTACTCCAAACAGACTCAACAAGTCATTTCCTTTTGGGTCTACACTAACGTAACAGTAATAGCGAGCGTAATAACGTAATAGTTTCTTTCTCGCGGTTTCTGTATACTTCTCCTCTATCTGATTTTACGCGATCCGCTTGTTTACATCGGTAAATCATCCGATTTTATATAAAACAATATATTTGGTATATATATATAACCAAGGACTAGTTCCAAATGTATATGATGTAACAATGCTGCACGAACGACGTAAGTCAATTGCCTATAGAGTTGATGAGATGTGAGAAATCACTCCTCTAGATTTGCTGAGGCATTTTTCTTTATTCATTTTTGCATTTTTCATATTCAGTTAGTTCAATACTTCTTTGTCGTTGTCTTTCCTTGATGAAGTAGAGATATTCTCGAGTAGTAATGACGTGTCCATGCTCGATATCGACCATTAACTTCCTGATTTCCTGATCGAACTGGGATAGACCGAGGTTTTTTACAGATTGTAATGCGTATTGTAATTTGCATTTATCCTTTATATCGCTGGTCTCGAAACCAACTTTAGCACAAATTCCCTCGAGGGCATTGCGGACCACGATTTCGTCGATCTGAATTGGTGGATGGAACTGTGATTTTCCAATTCTACCGGATTCTGGGTGGTGGGTGTGACGACAAAAATGTTGATTGGTAATATAGCGTGGTAAAGTTATGGGGGGAAATAATGGAGGGAGGCCATACGGTAGCGACAATCTTTGATTTACATAACAAAAAAACTGAAATATTAATTTTTAAATGACTATTTCTTCTTTAGAAGGTAGTCATTTGACATTTACTCATATGAGTAAATTTTGACGAATTGCAAATATCTGGCAGTGATAAATATGATTTTTTGGTCTGATTGATAAATGTGGAATTTTTTCCATCCGTGATGCTGGACAGCCATTACTCAAACTAACCTAAAATTATACATAACTAATCATTGTACGCTCTCCATTTTGGGCTCAAACTGATCCTAGGATATGTCGGATTCTAAATTGTATAACAAATTCCATGGAAAGAGTCACAATTAGCAGGAATATTGAGTGAAAGTTGTAAGAGATTAATTATCTGTTCCATCCGTGACGCTTACAACACTTTTCAACCCTCCCCATATTTACTTTATACTACAAAGAACATTTACAATTAACCAACAACTAACTAACTTATAATTAAATACTTATTTACCAACCACCATCAACATAATATACAGTAGGCTATGTCATAGATATAGGCCTACTGGTACAGTAACCTTAACCAACAACCATATTCTACCATATGTACTGTATATTATACACATAATAGGCTTACTTACTACCCAACAACCATATAACATTAACATACAGTAATATACATTACTGTATAGTTATACTGTAGGCCTACCGGTTCGGTACACAACAACCATTACTGTATAAAATATTCTAGATTCTTATATGTATACATTTATTTTTGGTGGAATAAGTGCGTGGCCTTTTGTCGTTAGGTAGTTCTATGTATACATTTATTATTGGTGGAATAAGTGGGTGGCCTTTTGTCGTTAGGTAGTTCTATGTACACATTTCTTCACTCCATCTGTTACCATTCTGTAAACATCTGGCTTGACATTTTTTGGTTAATAGACCTCGATTTCACCCACGTTTGGTCCGCTCATCTTAAACGAATGGTATGGATTCATCAAAGGATATCCACCTTCCTGATAACGCAAACTCTGGTGATTCGAACATCATTGCGCTAATATCGTTATGTTTCTATCGTGACGCCTACTAGAGGGAGCACAACAGATGTTAAATGTGAGGAGACTTAGATGTTTCGTCGGCTTTAGGCTCAACTTCGCTCTAAACTCCTACCCGTTCCGGTTCCGTGTGTTCCGTGTGATTTCGCACTGGCTCCTAATGTGCTGATAAAATAATTCAGGCAAACTGGTCGTGAGTCTAAAATACTCACTTTTTAATCCCAAACTACTTCCCAGAAAAATAATACAGTCGAGAATTAGTCAAAGTAAAAATTGAGTAGACACGACTATTGGAAACAAGGCCATGTTATTTTTCGAAAAAATTGGAAGGCTCGCAAGCCTTCCGTCCGCTCTTGTCCCCCCCCCCCTTTTTTTTTGATCCCACCCGACCATATCTTAGAATCCATCCACTGGATAATCAATTTTCCTAAAAATTCGAATCCAAATGGATTGTCTACAATTTTTTAAAAATTTATCTCACTTGTGGGTTCCAAGTGGAATTCCTCATTCTCATTCTCAGTTAGCCTAATAAAAACATCGGAGCAACCAATACAATGTACATGTACAAGCCTCCTAGGAAAGTTTGTGAAATGTTCCATTAAAACCTTATATTTCCCAACCCTCTTTAAATCTGCGCAAATTTGTTGAAATTTTCGAAACAGTTTCAAATCGAGTCAACTTAAACTTTGTAAAAAAAATTATTCCATTGCACCTGTTAGTTTTCACAAAAAAGACTTTTTTACCTGACATCTTTGATACAAAATGAGCGCCATGTCATTTCAAAATTTGAAGAGTAAACTAGAAGTTCTAGTGCGTGTCTGACTCATTTTAAAATTCTAATAAATTAAAAATTTTAATGGTCTTCAAGGTAGTCTGACAATTAGTTTTTTGATAAAAATACATTTTTTCAAACGATATCCGGGCAGAAGACTATATTTCAAAATTTAAAGCAAAAACTAACAGTCAGACCCATTATCTGACCTACTATTGAATTATTTCGAGTAAGTATCTGATCACGTGATGCTCGAATTCTCACTCGCTCGATATAAATCTATTTTATCCAACTATTACTTTAATATAACAGTATAACAATACATTAATTCGAAATATCAAAACAGCCAGACAAACAAAATATAATTCGTTTTTGATGTTATAGTAATAGTAGGCCAAATAATAATTAAAATTAATTAAAATGCCGCAATACGGCAAGTTTTGGCAATTTTCAGCAAGTACTTGCTGTAATTCGTTGTTCATCGTCTCTATAAGGGAAAGACATCAATTTCACAAAGAGTAAGATATTCGCTGATTCCTTTTCACTCAACGACATAACGGCCAGTCTTCCCGGACCAGGTGATGGTGTGGACGTCGCCGGCGCTGGTACCGCAGAGGTTGACAGAGTTGCTGACCCGACAACGGAGGAACCCATCGTCTTTGACTATCTACTTTGCACCGATAATCCACAGCAGCTCAACCCCACATTTCACCCCCGCTGCCTCTGATGGCCGCCCCATTGTTTGTGAGCCGGATGGAGATTTCTCCCAGGTTGGCGTTATGAACTGGCCGGTGGCGTGATGACCTTGACCCGCGCAGGCACATGTGGGTGGCTGGAACCAGCAGAAAACTGATGTGTTGTCGGATCCATGTAACGCACTCTGTGTAGCTGATATCCCGCTTATCCGCCAACAGAACAACAAGGTGTTTGAAGAACTGCGCCGTGGATGGTGAGATTCCCCCGAAAGCAGACATGATCAGATCAGTGGCGTGAACGTCGCCAGCTCGACTTCCCTGACTCGTTCTTCATACCGACCCCGCTTCCGCGCCTCGTGATGGAGATGGGTGCTCTCTAGTGTCATTTCTGCATTGGTCGGAGCGAGAGGATTGAAAACCGAGACGTCCAAAAAGGTTCTCTGGAATCTCGATCCCCAAAACCCAGACATCGCCACGTCCAGCAGCACCTCCTGGTCCTCTGTTGTTGAACGCCTCTCGAACTGCTCACCAAAGATAGGCTGCAATTGGGGTTCAATCGAGACGTTCTGGGAGACCTCGGTCAGGGTTGATGCGACGAAATCCCGGATCTCGTTGTGCCGGATTGACGGATAAACACCAGTGGGGCACGACAGGACATGATTAACAGAAAATCGTGTCCCACAGGCGCATCGAGCCGGGAGCGACTGGGGTAACCAGCCATAGCGAAGACAGAGTGAATCCTTGAACTCCTCTTTATTGAGATGCGTGTTGAGCAGGGTGATGGGGCGTGAGTTCAACCACGCTGAGGCGCCTTTCTCTGACACAAGTTCTTGGAGAGTTTTTTTGATTTGGCGGGAGTTGATTGCGAATCGCATTCAGCTTCCCCTCCAATTGCAGGGCGTCAGTAGTCCGGCTCACCTTGATGATCTCGCGCTGTGCTGCCCGAATCGAGTCCGGATCATCGTGTTCATTGAAGGGCTGACACAGCCTCCTGGAGTTCACATATTATGCATCCAGGTCACTCGGAAGGGGAACTGCCAGACTACCTGACCGGACCGGTAGGGAGAACAACTCCCGCTCCACTGTCAAGATGGATGGCTGGCCAGTTAGTGCACCGAGGCACTTCCTAACTTCATTTTCAAGGTCACCGAATAACTGGGTCGACCCGGGTACCACACGAGAGATGTACCTCCACCGAGCTGCTAGGCCGATGGTGAGGCCAGCATAGGCGCAGTGTGTATCCATAGAGGCAATCTTGGTGATAAGATCCACTTGAGTAGTAAACTCAGCTACTTTAGAGTTCACAAATTCCTCACGGTACTCGTCGTTCCTAATGACACCTCCTAAGAGTCGGCTCCCTCGGACTTCAATGGTGAAACCATCATCTGGAAACAGACATTGGGCTTCCTGGATCAGTTCCGGTTTGACGAGAAGGTGGCACTTTGTCGGGAAATAGCCATGTGAGGGCCCGCGAGTCTGAATGAGGTCCCAGAACTTCCGCAGTTCCGATAGAGTCCCTGCGGCATTGCCATCGTCCGCAAACCACTTCTGTAGCACATCCGCTGCAGCACCCGCCTCGGCGATCAGAGGGATCGATCCGACTGCGTAAGGTGGTATCGCTATCGGATCACCCTGCGTGAAGCCCTCTGATGAGAGTATGTACTCCCCGCCGATGAACAACTTTGAAGGAGTTGCATAGCAGTTCGATACTATGGTTTGCAGCGAGGGACAAACAATCCCGATGTTGTGGGTTGCAGCGGCACGATTAATCGAGTTGAATGCAGTTGTAGCGTCAACCTGGAGCACCGCCTCACAGTCGTCCTTGGCAAACTCATCGCTGAGGCTGTGGATTGCGTGCTCAATCCCCGCCTTCTGCCCGCAGCAGAGCTGAACCGACCCGCCAATGCTCTGCAGATCATTAGAGATGCAGTATATCACCGTCTTGACGATAATGCGACGCAACACCTCACCAATTCCGATAGGTCGGCCACCAGCCGCCACAATATACATACAGCATTACATTATATATTATATAAAAATGAGTATTCAGTAGGAGTACCAGTACTGTATGTCCTTCATTGATCCTTGTATATCACATCAAATTTAACACAGTCTAATAATTTCTAATTTAAAACGAAAAGTATTAACAATGTACAATTGATATTTGAGTATATTTATTTTACAGAATTATTGAATATTACAGAATTATTGGAATTACTGGAATAAATTAGAACTAGCCAAGACACACTTGTTATAAATGAAGTCTAGATCATAATCGAAGTCGGGTGACAAGCAACTAGTACATGACCATGACTCATCGCATTTGTCACAGAGTACCCAATTATCTTGATGGAGTTAGCTGTCACTTTCCCATGATTTCTTACAATTGTAACAATTATTCCAAGTATCGGAGGTGGATGGAACAATGGAATTATCTACATCAATGTCTCTGGATACCTTTTGAGTCACTGTAATATCTGAATCAGATGTAGCTCTGCACACAAGCTGCAGGTCGGGTGAAACATCAAACCGATGGTAGCTTCTTGTACCATGGATTCGAGGTGCGAGGGACAACTCTCTCATGAAACGAGATTCCAGCTCAGCTTCCTTCAGAGCAACTTCTTCCTTTGAGGCCCAAACATATCTAATGCCCGTAAGTCTCTAGTAAGTAAGTATTTTGTATTATATGTGATTTGAGCAGTGGGTAGTCAATTTGTGAGATCAATAGAAAGGCTGAATAACTTATATTATTTAAATTACAGCCACATATATATTACTAACAATTAAAGCCTTAATTAAGTACCGTTTTCGGTGGGAAAGTTTCATGGATAGTTTTTCAGAAAGTTTTGCGGAAAGTTTCATGGAAAGTTTCACTGAAAGTTGTGGGGAAAGTTTATGATATTGATTAAGTTCACATATTCTAGAATCAAATTTTTTCAAGTTCCAATGGAACAATTTGCGTTTGCAGAACACCTGTACCTGTAGTGAAAGGCAATATACAGATAAATATATTAATGTTCCAGGAAAAATTAACATTTCTTTGATAGTGGCCAAAAAACTTTCTGTGAAACTTTCCGCGAAACTTTCTAAAAAAACTTCCCATGAAACTTTCCCACCGAAAATGGTACTTTCGATTTAATTATGTTAATAATTGGTAATGTAATAAATATTAATAAATTTACAATAATACTAACTAATGCCAATTGCCTGTAGGTCTATAATGTTAACCTGTTTTTGTATTGACTTGCAGCTCCGTCACTGAAATAATGTATCTTAACAACTTCCGGTAAGAGTTCTTTAACTATTTCAAGGAGTTTTGTGATATATAAATGAACCACTGCCATTGAATGATTTAAACTGTCGGAGATTATACAGAAACACATGGGGTCTCTTTCATGGGAATATATAACGAAGGGGTGAAGCGTTGCTTGGGGGTTTTCACAAAGATATGATTGAATTAATATTTAGCTTGCTGTTTGGCGATATAGTGGTGAGAAGTTAACTTCATTATCACATCACCAATGCTTTCAATGTATTCTTCTACTGGTTGCGTTATTTTATTTAGTATTGCACGATCTCCCCCAGTACCCCACTGCATGTATGTAACTTCGTCCATTGTATCATCTATTATGTTGGCCATGTATTCAGTAATCTTCTCTTTACCCAGACAATGCTTGCATGTACCTGTATCTATCATGCACTTTCTATCTTCCTGGGAGCTCACTCCCTGACTCATTACCTCCTTGTATGTAATTTCAGATGAATGAAGGGCGGCGACCTTGAGCTTTGGGTTCTGGTGATGTACACAGACAGACGCACACAGTGTGAGTTCCTGCCACTCCAGCTAGAATGCAATGTCTAGGTCGAAGAGAAGCGAAAACCGAAAATGAAACTTCAGGAATTTCAATTCCGTTCTCAAGCTTCCACATTTCATAAAGCTCGTTAAGGTACCCAACAACAGCCGCTTCTGGACATGGCTTCTCCCCTCTTCAGTTTTTACTGAAACAAAATCCTTCTGCCCTGGGCATAGATGGCCATTATCATCATGATTATAGAATGATATAATACTTTTCTGGGAATTCTCTGTCAGGATTATTCCACGTGGTTTGTAGTCATCTCTGACCCCAAACAGTCCTTTCTCATCTTTCAATTTCCTTGCCTCCTTCACCATATACTCAGTGGTTCCAAAATATTTAGCTGTTTCACTTCGACTCCAATGAGCTGGTTCCAGAGTCAAGAGCTGCACCTTTTCATTGTAGCCGTCGAGAGATTGAAACTTGGTTCTAGCATCAACTAACAGTTGTTTCATTGATGATGCCAGTTGTCATTTATTTCCGCATCTGACAATTCAACATCTGTAATGTTAACGTCCATAGCTATGGATGCTCTTGTTAATAACGACCGCTTCACCTTTTCAACTTTCGTCTTCATTTTTCTCTTTAGTTGTTGTACTCTAGATTTCTTATATTTAACAATAGGTGTCTGATCCAGTGCTTGTAACGTTTCATTTATCTTACTTATTTCACCTTCATCTATTGGCTGAAGCGAATCAATATCACAGGCTGAACTAGTTGTCGACTCTACTGCGGCCGAACTGTCTTCAGATGTGACATCATCTCCATGGCCACTAGTTGATGGTATCATTTGATGTATTATTGGTTTCAGTGGCCATAGCTTTATTTGTAAAAGAGCATCTGAATCACAAATCTCAACATAGCACTTACGACACAGCTTTCTTCCTGGGATAAGTCTAACATTTGTAATTGCAGCAGCTGAAGAATATTCATGAGTAATTAACCTTAATTAACCTTATTGTGGTGGAGGAGAGGATTGCAACATTTCCTTTCCAATGATGAGTAATGTACATTGTAGCGAAGGTCATGATGGGTGCATATATTTGAAAGTTGATCACTTTGTACACCACATCTTTCTGCAAACATTGTAATTTCATCAACCTTCAATGGCCAGACCTTCCACTTTTTCGATCCAGTTGTCGTCACCTTCAAGGCAGAACCCCCTAAGTCGATTTTTTTCGATTTTCATGTTTTTGACTTTTTGGGTAATTCGATATCGGCTTTTTCGTCTGGCAGAACCCCGAAGCTTTTCTACCAGCCATTTTTGAGTTATAAGCCAAAGATAGTTCCCCGTAACTTATGCCCACTTCGAGGCAGAAACCCACAAGTCAATAATTGGCTTGCAAAACACCGTAAATTCAAGTATATGAAATTCAGTCAACCTGGCAAAACCACCTTAAATCAGAAATAACAACCTGTAAAACCCCTTAAATCAGAAACAATAGCCTGGCAAAACCCCGTAATTTATCATTTATATACTGGTTTGTATTGCGGCCAGGACACAAATAATAATGAGGGACACAAACATTATTGAGGGACACAAACATTAATGAGGGACACAAAATATTAATAGGGGTCCATGGTTGCCAATGGATATTAATATGAGCGATGGTGATGCTTGCCATCAGACGATCAGATATTAAGTGATTAACTGGAAAAAATACTACCACGGGAACGTGAGCTTCGATCAAAGTACCGCCGTTTTGTATACATTCCATCTTCCTAATTAGATGGAAATTAATTGAAAGCGGCGACGTTCGGTTACGTTGTTCAGCTGTCCCTCGTTTATTGTTTGTGTCCCTCATTAATGTTTGTGTATCTCATTAATGTTTGTGTCCCTCATTAATGTTTATGTCCCTCATTAATGTTTGTGTATCTCATTAATGTTTGTGTCCCTCATTAATGTTTGTGTCCCTCATTAATGTTTGCGTCCCTCATTAATGTTTGTGAACCTCATTAATGTTTGTGTCCCTCATTAATGTTTGTGTACCTCATTAATGTCTGTGTCCCTCATTAATGTTTGTGTACCTCATTAATGTTTGCGTCCCTCATTAATGTTTGTGTCCCTCATTAATGTTTGTGTCCCTCATTAATGTTTATGTCCCTCATTAATGTTTGTCCCCTTGATTGATATCTGTCCCTCGTTTATTGTTTGTGTACCTCATTAATGTTTGTATATCTCATTAATGTTTGTGTACCTCATTAATGTTTGTGTCCCTAATTAATGTTTGTGTACCTCATTAATGTTTGTGTCCCTCATTAATGTTTGTGTCCCTCATTAATGTTTGTGTCCCTCATTAATGTTTGTGTCCCTCATTAATGTTTGTGTCCTACATTAATGTTTGTGTCCCTCATTAATGTTTGTGTCCCTCAATAATGTTTGTGTATCTCATTAATGTTTGTGTCCCTCATTAATGTTTGTGTCCCTCATTAATGTTTGTGTCCCTCATTAATATTTGTGTCCCTCATTAATGTTTGTGTCCCTCATTAATGTTTGTGTCCCTCATTAATGTTTGTGTCCCACATTAATGTTTGTGTCCTACATCAATGTTTATGTCCCACATTAATGTTTGTCCCCCTGATTAATGTTTGTCCCACATTAATGTTTGTGGCGCTGATAAATATCTGTCCCTCATTTAATGTTTGTATCCAAGTTGCTATAAGTTACTCTAGGTTGCCGGACTTTTGGACAATTTGGTCAGCAACTAGCAACGTAATTTGAGTAACATTAACTTTTAGTCTACGTTATATGAGGCATCTTTTACAGCAACAAACTTCGCGTTTACATAGAGCAACTTGATCGGCAACCTGACATGCTCACTAAGTTGCTGATAGAGTTGCTCAAAATGTTGCCACGTACTGTAGAAAAAACAGCTCTTTAATTATTCGTCATGACGTGCTGTAAGTGAACTTTACTTTAACTTTAACGTAGCTGTAACCCTGTAGCTAGACTTTGTTCTTACTGTAGAGTACCACCCATGGCTATATTTTGTACTTAGGGTTCCGCTTTCTTGAATCTAAATTTTGTTCTTATAGTTCTGCATTTGGCTACATTTGGTTCAATTTGTATTAATACATGATTCTAACTACAGTCCCGTACTTATTTTAGAAGCAATTTATACCAAAATATAAAAAACTTATGGAGCCCTTTGATTTTGAATTCAAAAATTTCCAACATGTGCGCAAATGTGTTAGCTATATTGTATGTGATTATTTGTTATTATAGCGTTTACAGGTAATACTAACACCTGATCATGTGCTAGTTAACATGTTAGATAGCAATTATTAGCTAATAACAAATGCGCACATGTATTACGTGCGCACTACGCACTAAATAATTAAGGACGCACGATACGCTTTGGCTATTATTTGATATATTTTGCGTGTTTTTTTGTAAATCTTCGGACTTGTGGTGTTTTGCCAAATTGAGGATACCTTGTTTTCTAGGCAATACCCCTCAACTATCGTATAGTTACGGGATAATACCAGAAAATGGTGTTCCCCTTTGTTTTGGCAAAACACCATAAGTCAGAATTTTTACAAAAAAACCGCATTATATTTCAAAGGTAATTCTAAATCAAATTGAAAGTTTAGTTATATGAATTCTATATATATTTAGTTATCAAAAAACACAATAACAAGTAAACTGAGGCATCTCTCTAAAAATTAAACAGTTTTTATCGATTATCTCAGAACTACAAAAATCGACTTAGGGGGTTCTGCCTTGAATGTGACGTTGTCATGTATGCATCACAGTCTTACAGTTGTCATTGAGAGCTCTCCCAATGGAGCACAGAAAATCACCATCACCAGGTATAATACTGGAACTGGTCTCCATTTTGATAAATTATACTTTCACAGTATTCAATTATTAATGAATAAACTTTAAATTTGTATAACTCTAAAGTAGGCCTAGTAAAATTCATAAATGGTTGCAGGTAATAATGAAATAAGAGAACATGCAACAGCTAGTGTCAATATAATATTATGGCCCAATAATACCACTAAGTATTAAGAGTAACAGCATTGTAACAACAGTTCACATACGCATACCACTTGAGGATTGGTTGGATAAGTTTTTTTTTTTTTTTTACTCAAAAGCCTCCATATATTATAATATTAACAAACAATAATTCGAATATAAAAAATAAATAAGTTGGATTGGTTGGATTGAGGATTGGCTGACAAAGGCTACTGGTTGGAGCTCAATAATTAAATTAACCACAACCAGTCTCGTTTTTATTCGGCAGTGATTTTTTATGTCCTTTTATTTGACTTTTTTTGTCCTTTTTTTTTACGAATTATGCATAATGACTTATGTTGTCCTTTTAATGACTTTTATTGTCCTTTTAATGACTTTTTATGTATGTATTTCTTCAAACTGTCAGACTGCTGATTTCTGGACTGTCAGACAGTTGATTTCACTATGCCTGTGCCAAAACATTCCATGATTCCATGATTTATAGACTATGAGATAGATTTCCATATGCGCCTGTGGTAAAAAGACTCTATATTTAATAGTTTGTGGTTGTTGTCGATAATCGATTACCACATGACGTAGCAAAACACTCATTTTATAGCCAAAAACAATTACCAATTGATGGAAAGGAGCAGGTTAAGGCCGAGTTTTCTAACCAAAACAATAAACAGTCACTTTACCAAATCAGGGAAAGGAGCAGGTTACAGAGACGGGATTTTCTAACCAAAACAATAAACGATCACTTAACTAATTGAGGGAAAGGAGCAGGTTACAGAGGCGGGATTTTCTAACCAGAACAATAAACGATCACCTAACTAATTGAGGGAAAGGAGCAGGTTACAGAGGCGGGATTTTCTAACCAAAACAATAAACGATCATTTAACTAATTGAGGGAAATGGGCAGGTTACAGAGGCGGGCCTTTCTAACCAAAACAATAAACGGTCACTTTACCAATTCAGGGAAAGGAGCAGGTTACAGAGGCGGGATTTTCTAACCAAAACAATAAACGATCATTTAACTAATTGAGGGAAAGGGGCAGGTTACAGAGGCGGGATTTTCTAACCAAAACAATAAACGATCATTTAACTAATTGAGGGAAAGGAGCAGGTTACAGAGACGATAAAACTAATACAGTAATAGGCCTAAATTATGTGAAAGGTATATCCACATTTTCCACAATCCTGCAATCCAGTTTGGCCTATCAATTATTTAAAATTTATTAGCATAACCGGTAGGCCTACCAATACCGTATTTAAATGGTAGGCTACACAGTAGGCCTATAGCAGTAGGCCTACCGGTGCCGGTACCGGTACTAAAATACAGAAATACCTGCTTTATACCTACATCTGTACATACAATACAGCTACAGTAAATACAGAAATAGTGCTACTGTATATATACTAATACCGGTACTGATAGCCTGAGAGAACAGCAGTAGAGAAACCGGTAGCATGGAACCTAACATTAGACTTTTGGAGGACATAAAAATAAAAATAAAAAGGACAAAAAAAGGATTTAAACGGACAATAAAAATTATTGCGTTTTTATTCTATGGACAACATGCTGAGGCACTGCAGCCTGCTATTATAATTGGTCATCTCTGGTTAGCCTGGATATAGGGTTGGCATAGACAAATGGCCAGTGGTCTTGCTGCATTATACCCAGCAAAACCAATGTTTGTTGAAGTTTGTCAGGTGCGGCCATCTATACAATATACATGCTATCAATCCACTTCTCCAGTTCAATATGGTGCGTAATAGGAACTTCTTGGAGCAACACATGATAACAGGATAATGAAACAATTATTATTATTAATTTCTTTAATCCGGACCTAGTTGATGTCCGGTTTAAGCTTAAATAATATTTATAAATTATTTATACTTATAATATTTATACATGTAGGGGTAGGCCCTATTTAAATGTATTATTATTTTTTAATTATAATAGTATAGCGGCATTTTGAATTAATTTTAATTATTATTTGGCCTACTATTACTTAACATCAAAAACGAATTATTACTGGCTGTTTTTTATTTATATTTCGAATTAATGTATTGTTATACTGTCTTATTATAATAGTTGGATATAATCGATTTAAATCGAGCGAGCGAGAATTCGAGCAGCACGTGATCAGATACTTACTCGAAATAATTCAAAAGTAGGTCAGATAATGGGTCTGACTGTTAGTTTTTGCTTTAAATTTTGAAATATAGTCTTCTGCCCGGATATCGTTTGAAAAAATGTATTTTTATCAAAAAACTAATTGTCAGACTACCTTGAAGACCATTAAAATTTTTAATTTATTAGAATTTTAAAATGAGTCAGACACGCACTAGAACTTCTAGTTTACTCTTCAAATTTTGAAATGACATGGCGCTCATTTTGTATCAAAGATGTCAGGTAAAAAATTCCCAAATGGGAACAGGTCTTTTTTGTGAAAACTAACAGGTGCAATGGAATAATTTTTTTTACAAAGTTTAAGTTGACTCGATTTGAAACTGTTTCGAAAATTTCAACAAATTTGCGCAGATTTAAAGAGGGTTGGGAAATATAAGGTTTTAATGGAACATTTCACAAACTTTCCTAGGAGGCTTGTACATGTACATTGTATTGGTTGCTCCGATGTTTTTATTAGGCTAACTGAGAATGAGAATGAGGAATTCCACTTGGAACCCACAAGTGAGACAAATTTTTAAAAATTGTAGACAATCCATTTGGATTCGAATTTTTAGGAAAATTGATTATCCAGTGGATGGATTCTAAGATATGGTCGGGTGGGATCAAAAAAAAAAGGGGGGGGGGGGGGGGGGGGGGGACAAGAGCGGACGGAAGGCTTGCGAGCCTTCCAATTTTTTCGAAAAATAACATGGCCTTGTTTCCAATAGTCGTGTCTACTCAATTTTTACTTTGACTAATTCTCGACTGTATAATTTTTCTGGGAAGTAGTTTGGGATTAAAAAGTGAGTATTTTAGACTCACGACCAGTCTGCCTGAATTATTTTATCAGCACATTAGGAGCCAGTGCGAAATCACACGGAACACACGGAACCGGAACGGGTAGGAGTTTAGAGCGAAGTTGAGCCAAAAGCCGACGAAACATCTAAGTCTCCTCACATTTAACATCTGTTGTGCTCCCTCTAGTAGGCGTCACGATAGAAACATAACGATATTAGCGCAATGATGTTCGAATCACCAGAGTTTGCGTTCTCAGGAAGGTGGATATCCTTTGATGAATCCATACCATTCGTTTAAGATGAGCGGACCAAACGCGGGTGAAATCGAGGTCTATTAACCAAAAAATGTCAAGCCAGATGTTTACAGAATGGTAACAGATGGAGTGAATAAATGTGTACATAGACCTACCTAGCGCCAAAAGGCCACCCACTTATTCCACCAATAATAAATATATACATAGAACTACCTAACGACAAAAGGCCACGCACTTATTCCACCAAAAATAAATGTATACATATAAGAATCTAGAATATTTTATACAGTAATGGTTGTTGTGTACCGAACCGGTAGGCCTATAACTATACAGTAATGTATATTACTGTATGTTAATGTTATATGGTTGTTGGGTAGTAAGTAAGCCTATTATGTGTATAATATACAGTACATTATGTTATATGGTTGTTGGTTAAGGTTACTGTTACTACTACTACTAGGATCGGCATGCTGCATTGCAGCTGCATTTTTAAGAATGCTGTGCCGGCTTGTCAACAAAATTGCACCGCCACAACTCCCTATCACCCATGACATTTGCTAGATCATCCGCATCTTTAAGGCCAGTGTCCTTTAAGATGCGTCTCAAGAAAGTCATGGGCTGTCCACCATGCTTATTCACTCCATGAGGCTGCCAAAGTACAAGATTATGCACTGGCTGGTCCTCACGGCGAAAGCAATGTCCTGCAAAGCGGAGGCGATTTTGTTCTAGTGTCAAGCTTGGGGGAACCAATGAGACACCTCCAATGTTATATAGTGTCTGGTTGGAGATGTGTGCATTGTACTTGACACAATGTACCCGGCGTAGCATTCTTGTGAATGTGCCATCCAGAGATTTGGTGTCCTCAGCAGTTAGAGCCCAGCATGGACTCCCGTAGAGGAGTACTGGAACTACTGCTGCTCTGAATAATCGGACCTTAAGTTTCCGATTAATTCTAGGTGACTTCCAAATCCTGGAAAGCCTATTCAAGGCTGCCCATGCCTTTCCCTTACGTATTCGAAGGTCCTCACCTGACTTCCGGATCCATGATCCCAGGTAACAGAAGTCGTCCACATGCTCAAGCATACCATCCTTTGAGCTTATGCTCATCCGATCAGAGACTTGCTGAGGACTTTCAAAGTTAACTGTCAGAATTTTTGTCTTTCTGGAGTTAATAAAAAGACCAACACTAGAAGCAGCATGTTCTAATGAGCTGAGGAGCCGCTGGGCTCCCTCTAATGATTCTGAGAGTACTCCTAAGTCATCAGCAAAGTCTAGATCAGTTAGGTACTTGGCAGGATTTCCTCGACTTCTGGAGCCAGTAGGTGGAGTTATCATCACCCCATCATCATTATGATGATCTAAGGACATGCGTAGAACATAGTCAACCACAATAATGAACAAGAATGGTGCAAGTGTGTCTCCTTGGAGGACGCCCCATAACACTTCAAATGGTTCTGTGTCACCATCAACAGTAGACACAAATGTTGTCGAACCATCGTATACTGATCTGATTGCTGCAATAATTTCATCAGGAATCCCATATAATGAAAGTATGCTGAACATACGTGAGCGAGAGACTGAATCAAAGGCCTTGAAGAAGTCAACAAATATAACAGCCAGATGCCTGTCTTTCTTTTTTGATAACTCTTCAATTATCCTTCTAGGTGCCAAAATGGGCTCCATGGTCCCACGACCTTTACGGAACCCATTCTGATTTCCACGTAGCAGTCTCTCAATGGGATCCCTGATGCGATTTAATAGAATTCTATTGTATAGTTTTGCAGCAATCGAGATCAATGAGATTCCCCGAAAAGAACCATAGAGTGTTAGGTTGCCCTTCTTGGGAACTGGCACCAACTTATTTGTTTTCATTTCTTGTGGGACTCTTGTTGTACGGTACATGTCTACTATGATGGGATAGATGAGCTTTAAACACTCAGGTATTTTAAAGACCTCAGGGGGAACACCATCTACTCCACTGGCACGATTGGTCTTAATGCTCTTTGCAGCAGCCTTCACTTCTGCAAAGGAGATATCGCCAATGGGAATATCTGGGAGTACAGACTCAGACACTTTTACTTCTATAAAGTTATCAGGCAATACCCTGTCATTATTGAGGAGCTTTTCAAAGTGGGCTTTCCAACCATTGAGGCGATCGGCTGGTGATTCAGCCTTAACCTTGGTGGTTGGTTGGCTTTTCCGCCCAGTAAGCAGATTGATCGATTTCCATGCCTGGGATGATTGCCTGCTGTCGTCAGCATCATTGATGGCATCAACCTGTTGGTTTATTAGCTCCTGTAGATTAACAGAGTACTGCCTGTTCAGGGACCTAGATGCAGCTTTAACTGCATTCTTGGCCGCTGTAGTCTGTTTGAGTCGGGACTCTTTCTGCGCCTTATGAAGGTCATTTCGGCACTTCTGAATTTTGTTGTCAGTCCAGGGGGCCCTTTTCCTGTTTCGAGGGTATACAGGAACTGTTTCTGCAGCTGCTAACTTAACTGCTTCTGTAAAGGCAGTATAGCCCTCACAGTGATCTGCCGCCTCAGAGGCAAGAGCCTCATACCTGTTGCTCAGCTGTAGTGTGAAGCTGGATCTCACACTTGGCTGTTGCAACAGAGAGGACCAGTCATGCCGTGGCAAGGCAGATTTCGTTGTTCTGCTAGCACGCAGACTAAGTCTTACCTTGGCCACAATAAGGCGGTGATCACTGGAGAAGGGTCGAAGTGTAAATGCATTACAGTCTTGTATAGAGCTCCTGTATTTCCTACGAAACAGAATATGGTCTATCTGGGACTTGTGACCACTGGGTCCACTATGAGTCCATAGCTTTCCAGTTCGCTTCTTGAACTGGGTTCCAGCCGAAAACAATCCATTTCCAGAGATAAAATCCTGAAGATGGACAGAATTTCGGTTAACACTATTGCTATAGACCCAGGGCGATGTAGGTGATTGATGCAGACTTGCATTAAAGTCTCCCAGGAATGTTAAGAATGCATGCTGATCCACTCCATCAGTTGCTGCTTGTAGATTGTGGTAGAAATTTTCCACCTCCTCTACAGGGGCAACACTAGTTGGAGAGTAGCACACAATCAGAACCACCTTAGGAAACTTCTTAGCCAGTCTTCCAGAACATGAGAAGTGGCAACGGATGATGCGGTTAGAGATTTGGTCTATTTTGTCCAATGCTGCATGTGCAGTTGGATTCATCAATAGACCAATTCCACCATTGCCACTATCATCTGCTGACGCGAGGGCGAGTCGCCAACCGCCCCCCATGTCCTTAATCAGAACCTCATCAGTCTGTCCAGTCTGCATTCGGTGCTCTTGAACACCCACTGCGCTAAGAGAAAGCTTATCTGCCAAGGCAGTCAGCTCACCTTGTCGCATTGGGGACCCGAGTGTTAGGGTGTTTACTGAGGCTAGTCTAGTGACTTGCCTCAGATTCACCAATGGCTTTGTTGGTCGGGGCGGAACATGAGAGTAGCCTCCAACTCCAGAATCCCTCTCCCCATCACAATCTGGCCTCCCTGGTGACCCAGGGTTTGGGCCAGAAAGGTCATCAGGAAAGGGACTCAAAGAATTGTTGGCTGCTCTCTCTCCAGTAGGGGGTGAGACAGGCAGCCGGTCAGGAGTTAACTGACGCCTGTGAGGCCGATTGTGTCCGGTAATTCCACTGGCCTCTAGTGGCCGGACCTCCGCATTGCTAATGTAATCCATAGTGGGGGTTGGGGGGTGCTTTTTTGCCGAGTCAGCTCTCGGGGCAAATACCACACCCTGGTTTGCCATTCCACAGGGTGGGTGTCGCAATGGAGTCAGATATGAGGCCCATCACCCATATCTACTCTGGCGTACATGACCCACCATTGGCTGTTGCAGCTCATCTGCTGGGTCATGCCCTGTACCCTTGCTGCCAGGTGCAGGTCGCAGTGAAGTGCCCTCAGAGTGGACATGAGAACACTCTACTCCTAACCAGCCATTGGTAGATCACCATCTGCCTGGTCAGGCCATATACCCCTGCAGCCAAGTATATGGGTCCTTAATCCAGGACCAAGGGCGTCCTTATCCCAGAACGAAGGGGGTCCTAGTTACAGGACCAGATTTGCCCTAGTAAGAGGGTCTATGCAGCTACAGGTGGCACCTCCTTTATGCTGCATTGAGTATGGCCTATATCTATGACATAGCCTACTGTATATTATGTTGATGGTGGTTGGTAAATAAGTATTTAATTATAAGTTAGTTAGTTGTTGGTTAATTGTAAATGTTCTTTGTAGTATAAAGTAAATATGGGGAGGGTTGAAAAGTGTTGTAAGCGTCACGGATGGAACAGATAATTAATCTCTTACAACTTTCACTCAATATTCCTGCTAATTGTGACTCTTTCCATGGAATTTGTTATACAATTTAGAATCCGACATATCCTAGGATCAGTTTGAGCCCAAAATGGAGAGCGTACAATGATTAGTTATGTATAATTTTAGGTTAGTTTG
The DNA here is from genome assembly GCA_032718475.1 of Nemertoderma westbladi. Lineage (NCBI taxonomy): Eukaryota > Metazoa > Xenacoelomorpha > Nemertodermatida > Nemertodermatidae > Nemertoderma > Nemertoderma westbladi. The sequence goes on along the minus strand of JAUCBJ010006866.1, from coordinate 41,820 downwards.
AGTAATGGCTGTCCAGCATCACGGATGGAAAATTTCCACATTTATCAATCAGACCAAAAAATCATATTTATCACTGCCAGATATTTGCAATTCGTCAAAATTTACTCATATGAGTAAATGTCAAATGACTACCTTCTAAAGAAGAAATAGTCATTTAAAAATTAATATTTCAGTTTTTTTGTTATGTGAATCAAAGATTGTCGCTACCATATGGCCTCCCTCCATTATTTCCCCCCATAACTTTACCACGCTATATTACCAATCAACATTTTTGTCGTCACACATTGAATGCGATTCGCAATCAACTCCCGCCAAATCAAAAAAACTCTCCAAGAACTTGTGTCAGAGAAAGGCGCCTCAGCGTGGTTGAACTCACGCCCCATCACCCTGCTCGACACGCATCTCAATAAAGAGGAGTTCAAGGATTCACTCTGTCTTCGCTATGGCTGGTTACCCCAGTCGCTCCCGGCTCGATGCGCCTGTGGGACACGATTTTCCGTTAATCATGTCCTGTCGTGCCCCACTGGTGGTTATCCGTCAATCCGGCACAACGAGATCCGGGATTTCGTCGCATCAACCCTGACCGAGGTCTCCCAGAACGTCTCGATTGAACCCCAATTGCAGCCTATCTTTGGTGAGCAGTTCGAGAGGCGTTCAACAACAGAGGACCAGGAGGTGCGGCTGGACGTGGCGATGTCTGGGTTTTGGGGATCGAGATTCCAGAGAACCTTTTTGGACGTCTCGGTTTTCAATCCTCTCACTCCGACCAATGCAGAAATGACACTAGAGGGCACCCATCTCCATCACGAGGCGCGGAAGCGGGGTCGGTATGAAGAACGAGTCAGGGAAGTCGAGCTGGCGACGTTCACGCCACTGATCTGATCATGTCTGCTTTCGGGGGAATCTCACCATCCACGGCGCAGTTCTTCAAACACCTTGCTGTTCTGTTGGCAAATAAGCGGAATATCAGCTACACAGAGTGCGTTACATGGATCCGACAACACATCAGTTTTCTGCTGGTTCCGGCCACCCACATGTGCCTGCGCGTGTCAAGGTCATCACGCCACCGGCCAGTTCATAACGCCAACCTGGGAGAAATCTCCATCCGGCTCACAAACAATGGGGCGGCCATCGGAGGCAGCGGGGGTGAAATGCGGGGTTGAGCTGCTGTGGATTATTGGTGCAAAGTAGATAGTCAAAGACGATGGGTTCCTCCGTTGTCGGGTCAGCAACTCTGTCAACCTCTGCGGTACCAGCGCCGGCGACGTCCACACTATCACCTGGTCCGGGAAGACTGGCCGTTATGTCGTTGAGTGAAAAGGAATCAGCGAATATCTTACTCTTTGTGAAGTTGATGTCTTTCCCTTATAGAGACGATGAACAACGAATTACAGCAAGTACTTGCTGAAAATTGCCAAAACTTGCCGTATTGCGGCATTTTAATTAATTTTAATTATTATTTGGCCTACTATTACTATAACAACAAAAACGAATTATATTTTGTTTGTCTGGCTGTTTTGATATTTCGAATTGTTATACTGTTATATTAAAGTAATAGTTGGATAAAATCGATTTATATCGAGCGAGTGAGAATTCGAGCATCACGTGATCAGATACTTACTCGAAATAATTCAATAGTAGGTCAGATAATGGGTCTGACTGTTAGTTTTTGCTTTAAATTTTGAAATATAGTCTTCTGCCCGGATATTGTTTGAAAAAATGTATTTTTATCAAAAAACTAATTGTCAGACCACCTTGAGGACAATTTAAAATTGTAAATTATTCGAATTTTAAAATGAGTCATACACGCTCTAGAACATCTAGTTTACTCTTCAAATTTTGACATGGCGCTCATTTTGTGTCAAAGATGTCAGGTAAAAAAGCTCATGAACATAGCTATAATCAGAGCTCTCCACCAGAGCCTCCAAAATTGCATTTTTTGACATTTTTCAGATTCTTCACCCAGATATTCAGTCATACAGACTATCTGATTATCAGTTTACCTACTAAAGTTATATGATTCGAATCATTATGAGTCACTCTAACCGGGAAAACTAAAATAACAGATAAACTAGTTGTCAGACTACTGTAATGAGGTCTCAAATGTGGACATTTTTCAAAGATGAGGCATTTTTTGAGGCAAATTTGAAATCGTCTGACAACTTTCTGATTAATAGTTTATTCATTTAGTAATAAAAATATTGAAGTTCAGGCATCTTTTATTTAGAATCACATACAATTAACATTAAACTGATAATCAGATCAACTGTAGACACCACTTCAAATAATGTACTTCACTGGTTTTTGGAATTTCGCCAAATTTAAAACATCAATATTTCGAGAACGGCTAAACCAAATCGGCTGAAATTTCCGACCCTTGCCACACCGATTGGTCGAATTAGCATGGAATGAATGACTTGTGACGAAGTTTTACTGGTGGAACTTTTACTTCCTAAAACTTAACCTAATTTACTCGGTACCCTATATCGGGTTATCGGCCCCCTAAACAATCAGATTTTTTGCAAAATTTTGAAAATACAATTTTATGTAATCTTAGATCAGACTGTGAAATATATTTCTTAGGTGATTTTAATATCTGGTACCACCATCACAAAGCATCCCCCATCTGTAAACAGTACCAAAGTAGTTTAAATTTGTTTGGTTTAAAACAAATTATTCGAGATTCTACCACAATTACCAGTAAAACTTCTACACTACAGTACTAGATCACATCCTTTGTAATAATACCGATATTATTTCTCAATCTGGGGTTTTACCAATAGGTCTAAGCGATCATTTTATAGTTTTTTGCACAAGAAAGACACAAAAATCTTTTTTCGGGGATCATAAAACAGTAACAGTTAGGTCTATGAAAAATTACAGCAAGGAACGCTTTTTAAGTTTGTTAGTTAATTCTGACTGGGAACCCTGTTTTAAGGCCGCTGACATTAACCTTGCGTACACTGGTTTTAAAGATATATTTCTAAAGGCACTTAATACTGTAGCACCAATTAAAGAAATTAGTCTTAAACAACGTACTGAGCCCTGGATGACCTCGGGTATTCTTAGTAAAATCAGAGAAAGAGATAACTATTTGTATAAATTTAGGAAATACCGTGTTTTAGCTGATTATAATAATTACTGCAAATATAGAGAGAGACCTTGTCCAACGGGAAATAAAAAAAGCTAAATCTGAATATTTGTACAACAAAATAAGTGAGAATAAAAATAATCCTAAAAGTCTATGGTCTTCCCTAAAATCTTTAGGTTATAAAAACCTTAAATCTAAATCGAATATTGTTCTGCAAGATAACGAACGGTGAGCAGATTCATGATCATACTCTAGTTAGTAATTTATTTAATAATTATTTTACTAATGTTGCCTCTAATTTATTTAAGAAGTTACCGTTATCAAGTAATAAATATAGTATAGGGTCCGAAACTCTAAATAATTTTTATTTAGAAAAGTTACAAAATTCAGAAAAGTTATTTTTAAAACCCGTTTCTGAGGATTTCGTTTTTCAAAATCTACTTAGCCTATGCAAAAAGTACCGGTCTAGACCTAATACCTGCCCGTTTTCTTAAGGATGGTGCTGAAGTACTTAAAGTGCCTATTACTTTTGTTATTAATTACTCTATCGTAGATAATGTAGTACCAGACGAACTGAAATTAGATAAGGTTGTTCCTCTGTATAAAAAGAATAGTAAAGTAGAACCCTGTAATTACAGACCTGTTAGTATCTTAAGTATTGTATCTAAAATTCTAGAACGTTCTGTTTTTCTACAGCTGGAGGCACATCTTAGTAGGCTAAATCTGATCTATGAACTTCAGTCCGGTTTTCGTAAATCATATTCTACAGACACCTGCCTTATTAACTTAACTGATACAATTAGATGTAATAACGCAAAGGTTTATATACCGGTATGGTAATGTTGGACCTCCAAAAGGCTTTCGATACTGTAGATCACGAAATTCTGCTTGGTACGTTAGGCCTGATGGGTGTAGGTTCTATAGACTGGTTCAAGTCTTACCTGTTAGACAGAGGTCAAACTGTAGTCATTAGCAAATCGCAGTCTACTGTACAAGAGATTACCTGTGGTGTACCGCAAGGTAGTATATTAGGTCCTCTGCTTTTTGTATGCTACTGTATGTAAATGATATGATAAGTAGTATAGATCCCGATTTTAAACTCATTTTATATGCCGACGACAGTGCTCATATTTTCTCTCATAAAGATCCTATCCATATTTCCCAAAAGTTAAGTGGAGTTCTAGAATCCTGTAATGAGTGGTTGGTTGATAATAAGCTATCCATTCACTACGGTAAAACTGAAAGTATTTTGTTTGGTTCCAAAAGAAAGTTAAAGAAGGAAGTTTGAAGTCACTAGTAATGGACATAAGATTGAAAATAAAAAGGAAGTTAAATATTTAGGCGCCACATTGGATAACTACTTATCAGGAGAAAGTACTGTGAAAAATATTTTCTCGAAAGTTAACAGTAGGCTTAGGTTTCTATACAGAAACCAAAATAGTTTAAACACCGACTCCCGCAAGTTACTTTGCTCTTCTTTAATACAGTGTCACATGGTCTATGCGTGCTCTTCTTGGTATGAAGGCTTAAAACCAAACAGCTTAAATGTAAATTACAAGTAGCTCAGAATAAAGTAGTACGATTTATTAACTCCAGATGACTTTTCTGAATCTGGACTACTTAACTTAGATAGTAGAGTTAAGCAGCTACGCCTTAACCATGTGCATAAAGTGTATAATGGTAAATGTCCCAATTACCTAAAACAAAAATTCAACATAGTACGCGATACACACTCTTACAGTTCCAGAGCTAGTGCATCAAACTTCTACCTCCCGAATTGTAAATCCATCGAATCTGATACTTTCTTTTTTAACGGCATAAAAAATTGGAACGCTCTGCCTAATGAAATTAAAAACCTAGATAATCCACATTCTGTTAAATCTGCAGTTAAATATCAACTCCGTGTGCAATGTAAAAATAGGTACAATAGTCCTACAGTAAGTTATTACTATTTATACTGTAATTACGTTTTATATTAAATTGTTCTGTACATTACATTTTTATCGTTGAGTCGGACATTGTCACGCTCTCGGTAAAGTTGTACATGTACATAGTGTAATTACGTTTTATATTGGTTTTAGGTTATCGTAGTGTAATATTGTATTTGTAACCAAGTAACATAAAGGACCCCCTTGGTAATAAGCTGCAAAGCTTTAGGGGTAATCCTACTGTATATGTTACAGTATGTTGGACAATACCTTTATACCGGTACATTGTTTGGTGTATTTGTTATTGTTTTTACATAATGTATAAATAAATCTATCTATAAAGAACAACATTAACCCTATTAGTACCGGGCTATATAAAATGTTGTACAAATACGGGGGGGGGGGTCATATTGACCCCCCCCCCCCTACTACTACTACTACTAGGATCGGCATGCTGCATTGCAGCTGCATTTTTAAGAATGCTGTGCCGGCTTGTCAACAAAATTGCACCGCCACAACTCCCTATCACCCATGACATTTGCTAGATCATCCGCATCTTTAAGGCCAGTGTCCTTTAAGATGCGTCTCAAGAAAGTCATGGGCTGTACACCATGCTTATTCACTCCATGAGGCTGCCAAAGCACAAGATTATGCACTGGCTGGTCCTCACGGCGAAAGCAATGTCCTGCAAAGCGGAGGCGATTTTGTTCTAGTGTCAAGCTTGGGGGAACCAATGAGACACCTCCAATGTTATATAGTGTCTGGTTGGAGATGTGTGCATTGTACTTGACACAATGAACCCGGCGTAGCATTCTTGTAAATGTGCCATCCAGAGATTTGGTGTCCTCAGCAGTTAGAGCCCAGCATGGACTCCCGTAGAGGAGTACTGGAACTACTGCTGCTCTAAATAATCGGACCTTAAGTTTCCGATTAATTCTCGGTGACTTCCAAATCCTGGAAAGCCTATTCAAAGCTGCCCATGCCTTTCCCTTACGTATTCGAAGGTCCTCACCTGACTTCCGGATCCATGATCCCAGGTAACAGAAGTCGTCCACATGCTCAAGCATACCATCCTTTGAGCTTATGCTCAACCGATCAGAGACTTGCTGAGGACTTGCAAAGTTAACTGTCAGAATTTTGGTCTTTCTGGAGTTAATAAAAAGACCAACACTAGAAGCAGCATGTTCTAATGAGCTGAGGAGCCGTTGGGCTCCCTCTAATGATTCTGAGAGTACTCCTAAGTCATCAGCAAAGTCTAGATCAGTTAGGTACTTGGCAGGATTTCCTCGACTTCTGGAGCCAGTAGGTGGAGTTATCATCACCCCATCATCATTATAATGATCTAAGGACATGCGTAGAACATAGTCAACCACAATAATGAACAAGAATGGTGCAAGTGTGTCTCCTTGGAGGACGCCCCATAACACTTCAAATGGTTCTGTGTCACCGTCAACAGTAGACACAAATGTTGTCGAACTATCGTATACTGATCTGATTGCTGCAATAATTTCGTCAGGAATCCTATATAATGAAAGTATGCTGAACATACGTGAGCGAGAGACTGAATCAAAGGAAAGGCCTTGAAGAAGTCAACAAAGATAACAGCCAGATGCCTGTCTTTCTTTTTTGATAACTCTTCAATTATCCTTCTAAGTGCCAAAATGGGCTCCATGGTCCCACGACCTTTACGGAACCCATTCCGATTTCCACGGAGCAGTCTCTCAATGGGATCCCTGATGCGATTTAATAGAATCCTATTGTATAGCTTTGCAGCAATCGAGATCAATGAGATTCCCCGAAAAGAACCATAGAGTGTTAGGTTGCCCTTCTTGGAAACTGGCACCAACTTATTTGTTTTCATTTCTTGTGGGACTCTTGTTGTTCGGTACATGTCTACTATGATGGGATAGATGAGCTTTAAACACTCAGGTATTTTAAAGACCTCAGGGGGAACACCATCTATTCCACTGGCACGATTGGTCTTAATGCTCTTTGCAGCAGCCTACACTTCTGCAAAGGAGATATCGCCAATGGGAATATCTGGGAGTACAGACTCAGACACTTTTACTTCTATAAAGTTATCAGGCAATACCCTGTCATTATTGAGGAGTGTTCGCGCTTTTAGACCTTTAGCAGTTTAACCTGCCAATTTTAGGTGTCTTTTTGTATATCAATTATTTAATGTACTGAAGGTACATCAGCCGAAGCCAGCCTGTGCGCGACCATTCACCCACAGTTAAGGGAGACTGGATTCGGATGCTTTGATAGTGATTGCAGTGTAGACCTACTGTATTATTCGATTGATCGTTAATATATAATCTCTGACAATATATTTACTTTCGGGGAAATATTAACAGTTCCTTTAGGACGTGGCGCTTTAAGTATAAAACATAGTTATGACTTATACTAATCACAACTGGATGGCTACTGAGTTTCTTAAAAAGCGCATTCTTTAGGAGATGCTTTATTAACCTTCACACTACTTCACACGACTTCACACTAGTTCACACTTCTGCGCACTGATCTGCCGACCGTCACTGAATTTGATCATATATAAGGAGGATCGCAACTGACACATGTAGGGATTATGAAATAGCATTCAATTCACACAAAAACCACTATAATGTAAGTCGCAGTTGCTACCGGTAACCCTGTTCCTCTAACCTTTAGTAATCAAAGAGATTGAGGGTTTTATGATTATTTTATCGGTATTCTCCAAATATATCAGCAATATATACCAACATAACACCAATTAATAACAGAATCAAATAATGCGGTGAACAGTCAGTATGTGTAGTTGAATCGCGTTGCGTAGTGCCGCGATGTGGCGGTGTGCTGCATTAATAGTTTTACGTTCCTTTAATCAAAGCCATCTGATGTTTCTGAGGTTTAGGTCAAAGTCTGAAACTTCCACAGAAGTACAGAAGAATCCTAAGCCGGTGTTCTGGGCTTAGAAAAGATACACACTGACTGAATTGCGTGGGTTTCTGTAGGCACTGTCCAACACAAAGTGAAAATCGCTCTGATTGGCTGAGCCGAACAAAGAACAAAGAGAGATTCAGGTTCCGCGTTGGCAGTAAATCAGCTGACAGATTGCGTCATCTGAGTCATCTTTTAGAGTATTAAGCGAATTGCGGCAAAATGGCTAGTTATGTCCGCTAAAGCACGCATACAGACATAACGGGTAAAAATGGCTTGTTATGTCCGCTAAAAGCACCTACACGGTACATTGCGGAGAAAATGACTGGTTATATCCGCAAAAGCTTTTACAAGGAGCTTTTCAAAGTGGGCTTTCCAACCATTGAGGCGATCGGCTGGTGATTCAGCCTTAACCTTGGTGGTTGGTTGGCTTTTCCGCCCAGTAAGCAGATTGATCGATTTCCCCCCCCCCCCCCCCCCCCCCCTCTAAAATCTACAAATTTTTACGAAAACGTCTGATTTTTTGTTTGTCCGTAGGTATCACTAGTCTGGATCTGACCGAAAAAAAAGGTTTCGAAAAAATGTACTGGGGTGATTAAATTGCAGCACCAAAATTACAAGTAGTGCACAATTTTCACAAAATTTGAAAGTTACATTTTTCGGCTAATTGTTTTTCAATACAGGTTTTCTGGGGCGTAAAATACATTGGAAAATTTTTAAAAATGATATGATTACAATAAATGGCTGTTTAGTCCTCTCTGCGTAGGAAAAAAACGAAAAAAACAAGTAACCGGCACTTTTCAGTTAGAACACAAAATTTTTAATTCACTTATACGATGCTATAAATTCACATTTTCAGGTTTTCTAGGGCGCTGATTCTAATGGAATACATTTCTAATATGCCAGATCATTGCTACTTGTATTTTTCGGCATACTTTGGCAAATTTTGGTGCTACTGTAGCACCAAATTTCGTACCCATCACGAAAAAGTACAAGTTTGCGATGTCCAGTGCTGTTTTTATTGATTCCATCGGATACAGGACCCCCATAAACCCGTATAACGCAAGAAACAAGATGATAATATCTACTGATCAATTTGCTTATTTTCAAAAATTTGGTGCTGGCACAACAATTTTCACCCACCGGCGAAAAATACAACTTTGAACACTCTTATGAAATTTCTACTCATTCCATTGAATTCAGAACCCTCACAAACCCGTAAAAGGCATGAAACAAGGTGACACAATGAATTGATATATTTGATGGTTTTCAAAATTTGGTGCTAGCACCACATTTTGCACCCACTTCTGAAAAATACAAGTTTGAAATGTCTAGTTCGATAATTATATATTCCATTGAATTCAGAACAGCCATAAACCTCTAAAACGCAAGAAATAAATTGTCACAAGCAATTTTATCTATTGAAAGGATTTACAAAATTTCGTGCTGGCACCAAAATTTTCACACAACACCGAAAAATACAAGTTTGATACGCTTGGTGCAACTCGTATATATTCCATCGAAACCAGAACCCCAAAAAAACCCAATTGCGTAAAAAACAAGTTTCAAACAATCAATTTACAAAATTGACATATTTCAAAATTTGGTGCTGGCACCAAAATTTGGCACCCGCCGAAAAAAAACAAGTTCGAAATTTCTAAATTAATTTATATGAATTCCACCCAATTGCTAACAACAAAAAACCGGCGTAAATCAAAAATAGAGATGTTACAAATCATATTTAATTAAATGTAATTTTCAAAAACCGTCTCAAAAAAAGTGCCAAAAAGTAGGGTTAAAAAATGGTGCTATAACTCGAAAACTACCCAATATTTTTGAAAACGGTTTTGACTACTAGGAAGACAATAGGAAAAGTCATAAAATTTCAGATTCCCAAATGCGTTTGTTTCAGAATTATAATAAAAAAAACCATGGGGGTCATATTGACCCCCCCCCCTCCCCCGGGTTTAATAGGGTTAAAGTGAGTGGACTCCAGATTTATTTTCTAAGTATAGACAAGTGTCCAAGATTTTGTCCAGAGAGAATGATGGAGGGTGTAGGTCGCCCATTTTAACGTTCTGCCTGCCGACTTTCGCATAAATCTCAAAGTCCGTATTCAGGAGGGAAGCAGCTCCTAGGAATTCTGCAGTAGTGGCCCAAACACAGTCGTCAGTCATTCGGTTGCGAAGGAAATAGGTTTTCACATTTTCTCCCATGAAACTTTCCAACCTGGCAGATATATCCAGAGCCATATGGGCTACTATTAAATCTCTAACCTTCATATGTTGTTTCAGTGCCAGTTAAAACAAAAGAGATAGCACGAAAAAGCAGTTACCATCGCCAATATTTTCATGAATTTTGCTCGGAATATTCACGAAGAAGTCGTTTGTTAAAATATTGAGTTGTAATATTGACTGATCCTAATGTTGAACAATGTGTTTTCGAGCCGCAGCAGAAATAGGATTGAATATCTTACTTTGTTGTTGGTAATCCTGATTATTCTTCGCCCCATCACTCCACTCACCCTTCGCCCCATCACTCCACTCACCCTTCGCCCCATCACTCCACTTATCCTTAACTCTATCACTCCACTCACCCTTCACTCCACTCACCCTTCGCCCCATCACTCCACTCACCCTTCGCCCCATCACTCCACTCACCCTTCGCCCCATCACTCCACTCACCCTTCGCCCCATCACTCCACTCACCCTTCGCCCCATCACTCCACTCACCCTTCGCCCCATCACTCCACTTACCCTTCGCCCCATCACTCCACTCACCCTTCGCCCCATCACTCCACTCACCCTTCACTCCACTCACCCTTCGCCCCATCACTCCACTTACCCTTCGCCCCATCACTCCACTCACCCTTCGCCCCATCACTCCACTTATCCTTAACTCTATCACTCCACTCACCCTTCACTCCACTTACCCTTCACTCCACTCACCCTTCGCCTCATCACTCCACTCACCCTTCGCCCCATCACTCCACTCACCCTTCACTCCACTCACCCTTCGCCCCATCACTCCACTTACCCTTCGCCCCATCACTCCACTCACCCTTCGCCCCATCACTCCACTTATCCTTAACTCTATCACTCCACTCACCCTTCACTCCACTTACCCTTCACTCCACTCACCCTTCGCCTCATCACTCCACTCACCCTTCGCCCCATCACTCCACTTATCCTTAACTCTATCACTCCACTCACCCTTCACTCCACTTACACTTCACTCCACTCCCCCTTCGCCCCATCACTCCACTCACCCTTCGCCCCATCACTCCACTTACCCTTCGCCCCATCACTCCACTCACCCTTCGCCCCATCACTCCACTTATCCTTAACTCTATCACTCCACTCACCCTTCACTCCACTTACCCTTCACTCCACTCACCCTTCGCCTCATCACTCCACTCACCCTTCGCCCCATCACTCCACTTATCCTTAACTCTATCACTCCACTCACCCTTCACTCCACTTACCCTTCACTCCACTCACCCTTCGCCCCATCACTACACTTACCCTTCGCCCCATCACTCCACTCACCCTTCGCCCCATCACTCCACTTATCCTTAACTCTATCACTCCACTCACCCTTCACTCCACTCGCCCTTCACTCCACTCACCCTTCGCCCCATCACTACACTCACCCTTCGCCCCATCACTCCACTTATCATTAACTCCATTACTCCACTCACCCTTCACTCCACTCACCCTTCGCCCCATCACTCCACTTATCCTTAACTCCATCACTCCACTCACCCTTTGCCCCATCACTCCACTTATCTTTAACTCCATCACTCCACTCACCCTTCACTCCACTCACCCTTCGCCCCATCACTCCACTTATCCTTAACTCCATCACTCCACTCACCCTTTGCCCCATCACTCCACGTATCCTTAACTCCATCACTCCACTTTTCCTTAACTCCATCACTCCACTCACCCTTCACTCCACTCACCCTTCGCCCCATCACTCCACTTATCCTTAACTCCATCACTCCACTCACCCTTTGCCCCATCACTCCACGTATCCTTAACTCCATCACTCCACTTATCCTTAACTCCATCACTCCACTCACCCTTCGCCCCATCACTCCACTTATCCTTAACTCCATCACTCCACTTTTCCTTAACTCCATCACTCAGTTCTTTGTAGTCCAAAACCATTAAGTACTGTCAGTAACGGACAGTGAGTGGAAGAAACGGTAATTGTGAGAACAGCTGGCACCCTTCCTCTCAACCTTTACCGGATCGCCACAATGAATCCACTTTTTCCCTGAGATCAGTCTCTCAGCTGGTTAACCCATGTGCCAACCAACCGTGTCTTGTCTTGTCCCACCGGCAGTTATCCGTCGATTCGGCACAATGAACTGCAGGATTTTGTCGCCTCCACCCGAATGGAAGTTGCCCATAACGTCACCATCGATCCGCACCTGCAGCCAATTACCGGCGTGCAGTTTAACCGCGTGTCCACCTCTGTTGACCAACAAGCCCGGATGGACTTTCCAGTTTCTGGGGGAGTCGATTCCAGAAGACGTTTATCAAGGTCTCAGCACAAACAAACAAACAAACGCAGCTATGGAACTTGACACTGCCCATCTGTTCCACGAGAACTGGAAACGGAACAAATACCAGGAACGAATCCAGTAGGTCGAACTCGCCACTTTCACACCCCTCACATTTACAGCGTTGGGAGGTATATCGCCCATTACAACACTGTTTATGAAGCATCTCGCTTCCAAGTTGGTGGAACGGCGCGAGACGTCATACAGAGAATGGGTGAACTGGGTGGAATGGGAACTGAGATTCGCCTTGCTGAGGGCCTCGCTCATGTATGTCCGCAGCTCTAGGTCCGCCGTAAACGCCCAGCAGGGCAACATGACTTTGCACAAGCCTCCATCAACTTGGCAAATGCTGATACCAGCATAAACTAATTCTGAAATTCCCGCTCGCACTACATTTAACAATTCTAAGCTAAGCAACACTGTACAGTAGCCTGGTATGTATGGTGGTGGGTGAGGTTCTTTTTTTATAACTTTTATGTGTCTTTTTATACCTTTGTCTACAGGTAGTTTGTCTTTAAAAAAGCACTAAGCAGCATACAAAAAACCATAGTACCTGGTGCCTACATAGGCACTCTACTACTGTAATGGATTTCTTGTTTGAACCCAAAATTGTATTGGAAAAATAAATTGTTTTAATCTAATTCACTCTAAATCTCGATTCATTGTAATATAATTCATAATGTAGAATATAACTTTAAACACAACCCAGTTTGTTAAGCTGAACAGCTGGTACTGCACTGAGTAAGAGCCAAGAAACGCCCTTCACCAAATTACATGTATACTATAACAAATTGCTCAATATTACTGCCAATTAAAATACTTATTGAATAAGGCAACTGTAAATTAGTACGAATTACATGACACTCCCCTCTTTGTTCTCATAAGAGAACAAATAATAATATTGTATTGATAAATTGAATAAATCTTCAACTAAATTAGTAATTACAACAATAATTATGTTTAGTGCATGTGTAAAAAATTTAGCAATTGATATTTCCTAAGTACAGATTTAACATAATAACACACCAAAGTCACAATCTTACTAAATATACTGTACATATCATGCTTACAAATTTTGCATTTTTAAACCTTTTACTTATTTATTTGAGTAACCTTTGCTGCTCGAGTTAGATATAGACGTGTACGGTTTGGATGAACGATGTTATGTTTATCTGATTGATTTGTCTTTATAACATTTTATCATGTGGTTGTATGATGTCCTTGGTTGATTTGACATCTTCACCGGCGTCTTTGTGTTCTAGGTTTATATTTTTTAATTCATCATCGTCTGTTATTTCCAATGGAATGATCTGTTTCACAGACCTTGTTAAGGACCTAGATTCTTTCTTTCTCTCGCATACTGTAATTTTCACTGCTCTGCATTTACCATCTCTACTAATTATCATCTCCTCCACCCGACATAATTTCCACATGCATCGTGGAAGCTGTCTGTCCACCAATAGACATATGTCCCCCTTTTTCGGAATCCTTGGGGATTTGGGATCTAAATTTCCTTTTCTGTGTTGCTCTCTTAACTCCATTATGTAATCTTCATTGAAACTACGCCAAAAAACATTAGCAGCTTCTTCTTGGCGCGTCAATCTTGTGGTTAGGCTATAATTAGTTTGTTTTCTTTTGTTTAACCTTTTTGTTGTGTAAGGGGCAGCACACAACCTGTGACCTACTAAGAAATGTGCTGGAGTTAAGCACTGATAGTTGTCACTGTTATCATCTGATACAAAGGTTAACGGACGACTATTCACTGAGGCTTCTACGGACACCATAAAGGTTTGCAATTCTTCATACGTCAAGATGTTTCGTCCGATAACCTTCTTCAAACACCCTTTTATGGTTCCTACTAAACGCTCGATGAAACCGTAAGCTGCAGGATTTAAAGGAACATTGAACTCCCAATCAATGCCTAATTTGCCAAACTCATCAATAACTGTTTTGTATTTTTGGACCTTTTGTATTGCTTCGATTTCTTTCCATGACTTTTTAAATGTCTTAGCATTATCCGACAAGATTAGAGATGGTGTCCCTCTTCTACCTATAAATCTGTGGAATGCGGCTATGAATGATTGATGACTTAAATCATACACTAACTCTAAATGGATGGCGCGAACTATTGCGCAAACAAATAAACATATATATACCTTTGTAGTTATAGTGTCAGTAATTGAATGAGTTACCGTTAAGGGACCACAAAAATCGATTCCAATATGTTCAAATACGCCAACTTCTTGCGTAATTCTTCCCAATGGCAAAGGGCTAATTGCAGGACAAGTATATGTCTTTCCTTGAACATGTTTGCATGGTATACAACCTTTGATTATTGTTTTGATTTTTTGACGACCTCGAGGGATCCAAAATTTATCCCTTACTTGAACCAATGTTTCACGAACCCTAGAATGCATTACCATTTCGTGAGCCTCTTCAATGACTTGTTTTGTGAAGTCATGATTTGTCGGTAAAACAATAGGGTTATTTGTTTGCCATGACCCAAATGGACCTTGTATACGACCCTTCGACCGAATTATGTTGTCGTTATCCATGAAAAGATTCAGTTGTTGAACCAAATTTGGACATTTTGTTTTTGCTTTGCTCTTCAGAAATTTAATTTCCTGTGGAAAACATTCCTGTTGTACTAATTGGAGAATTGTTTTTTCGGCGTTTTTTATTTCTCTTGAAGTCAACATTGGGTTACTAATAAATTCGAATGACTTGTCCCTTTTAGATTTTATGTTGTTGACAAACCTTAACACCCAGGATAATTTTCGAATTAATCCTATTTTGTGGCTTGAATCGTTACAACCTAAGATTGATGTAGCTGGGGGTGTGACGGAAACTTCTCTATCCAACAGTGTTGTAATACAATGTATTTCCAATAAACTTGATTTTGACACACCATCTTTCGATATTATTGGATTATTTGGCCAGGTTTCTATCGGCGTTTTTAAAAACCCAGGTCCATTGAACCATAATTTCGAATTGAGTAATGATTCTGCAGAAAAACTTCTTGTTGGAAGATCTGCAGGGTTAATTTGCCCTGGAACATAACGCCAATTGATTGATATTTCTGTAGAAATTTCGCGAATTTCCTTTACACGATTGTGCACAAATTGGTTGTATTTATTGCTGGACCCTACTAACCAATACAAAACATCCATTGCATCCATCCACATATAGATCTTAGAGATTTTCAATCGTAATGATTTGTGTACAAATAATAGTAATCGCGCTAGAAGTAAAGATCCCATTAATTCCTTTCTTGGTGTTGAGTGGCCCATTTTTGTGGTTTGCTGTGGGCACACCTTTGATTTTGCGGTCAATAATTCTACAGTAGTTGATTCATCAGTGTACTGGCCTTTCACATAAACAACACCAGCATATAACTTATCACTGGCATCTGAGAATCCATGTAACTCAATTTGACTAATTTCTTTGCCTTTGTCAAATAAGTACCGAGGTATAGAAATGTTGTTCAACACTAACAATCCTTTAACCCACTTGTCCCATTTTTCTTCTGTTGATTTAGGTAATGGATCATCCCATCCTAATTTTGCTTGACATAATGCCTGAAATTCAGGTTTGAATTGACTGGTGAATGGTATTAGTATCCCCATTGGATCGTATATCCTTGCAGACAATTGCAATACGGCTTTGAATGTTTTCTTAAGGGAGTTCACAAATTCAAATACTGGTGTCAGATTGAAACAAAGTTCGTCTGTTTCTATATCCCATCCTTGTCCTAAAACTCGTTTCACCTTTTCTGTCTGAAGATTTGGAAGATTCATTGCCACTTTTGCATATGTTTCATCATCTTCTCTTACTTCAGTTTTATTTTTGGTTTGGTCAACCTTTGTTGAGCTAATTGATATGTCCTGCAACTGTGCTTGTAAATGGTCTGAGTTTGTTATCCATCTGCGGAGATTAAATCCACCTCGGCCAAGAATTTGTCTCGCTTCCTTAACAAATTGAAGACCTTCTTCTACTGTTTCTGCTCCCGAATTTAAATCATCTACATATAACTCTCTTAATTTTTCTATCACCTGAAATTGGTTTTTATTTGCTTCTAATTCTATGTCTAAATGGTGTTGTATTATTTCTGACAAAATGTTCGAAGAGCATGTCAACCCAAATGCTGCACGTGTGTAACGATAGGCTTGAATTTTCAAGGGTTTACTATCATTGATGTTGCTGACCCAAAGGAAACGGAGACAATCTCTATCTGTTTCATTAATTTTGCATCGCATGAAGGCTTGTTCCACGTCTGCGGTTAGTCCAATGCGATTTAGACGAAAACGATAAAGGTTTCCAACCAAATTTGGAAGGCGATTTGGACCGCGAATGAGACAATCATTTAATGACAAATCAGTGGGGTTGACTCGCGCTGAGGCATTATAAACTACTCTTAGTTTTGTTGACTCCTTTTCTTCTCTTAAGACCCCGTGGTGTGGAATGTAATGAACTCCTGAACTATTGTGTTCTACTTCCCCAACATTCACCTTTTCTATGTACCCTTTTGCATAATGTTCTTTAATTACCTTGTCATAGCGATCCAAAAGCCCTAATTTCTGTAGCCGTTTAACTAATGATAACAATTGCTTGAAACACATATTGTAATGATCATGTAATTGATCGGGATTCAGCTTCCATGGTAAACTGACTGAGTACATACCTTCTTCTAATCTATATGTTCCTATTATATTTGCTGATCGCTCACTATGGCACTCTTTTGGACAAATACCCATACTATCTAAAGACCAAAATGCTTTTAAAATTGTCGCTAGTACATCTGTTGAGTTGTTCTCGCTATTGTTAGAGGAATCGACCTCCACAGTTGAAACAAGCATGCACATATTACCTTGTTGTGAGTTATTTGCACATAATGCAATTTCATTGTTGTGCACTTGTCCGGTGTTTCCTGAAAGTAACCAACCTACTCCAGAATCTAATGCAACAAGGCCGGTATTAGAGACTCTAATTGATCTTCCAGTTACTATTTCCCAGTAGAAATCACTTCCAACTAAGAGTTGAACCGGAAACACACATTCTTGTGTTGATTGTTTATTCGAAGAATTCGCTAATTCTATTGATTCAAATGAAACTCGAATTTTTGCATATGTTTCTAACGGAATGTTATTGTGTATTGGATTGCAAATTGTGTCTACTACCAATGCTGACATTGTAAATATCGAGTTGTCCTTCATAACTAGGGTAATTTGAGCTACATTTAGAGATGTAAATTCACTTTCCTTACCACCAAATCCGTTTACACTAATACTTTCCTTTCCTATAATCGGTAAGTTGTTATCCTTCACAAACTTGTTGATAACAAATGACTTTTGACTCCCCAAATCGAAAAATGTATTTGTTTTGCTTATACCATTGTGGTCTGTTTGGCAGTCAATAGTCGCGGTTTGAAGTAAGGCATTTGAAGGTCTGGCGGTTGTATTGTACATATGTAATAACATAGCTGTAGTACCTTTATGCTCCTCTCTGCAGAGTTCATCGTTTGATTGGTAAGGGGTTTGAGCCATTGTAGCTAACATGTTGTGTGTTGTATTTGATTTAAATGCTCCGGCATTTGTATTGTGTTGCAAACGAAAACAAATTGAGTTATGATGGCCTAATTTTTTGCAGGTGTAGCACGGCTTTCTACGTGTGCAATCCTTTGCTTGATGTCCGGGAAGTAGACAATTGTAGCACAAATTCTTTTCATCGAGTGCAATTTTTCTTGGCGAAACTCCCTTGATAAGTTGGCAGTCAGTTGAAAAATGTAATTGACCGCAATATACACATTTCGGACAAAATGTGTTCGGTTTAGGTGTTGCTTGAGTTTGATAATGTTTTTGGGATGTAGATGTGGATTGGTTTGAACTTTTGTGACTTGGCCCTCTTTGTTGGTGTTCTGGGACTTTTACACCTATTGCTAAAGCTGCTGCTGTTGCCATGTCGCCACCTTGCGGTTTAAATTGTTTTTGTGCACCTTGAGTATTTGATTTATTTGTATTTGTGTTTACGAATTCGGTCATTGCCTCTTCGCTTGCTAACCGTAACCGAATTTGCTCCATTAACCATAACAAGTCATCTATATGATTATTTTGTTTTGCTAAAAGTTTTGCACCGAATTCGAAAGGTAATATACCCATAATATCAGGGATAACCGTAATTTGATATGACTCTGGTTTTGTGTTTAATGCTTCCAAAGCTCGTATTTGTGATTGGCAAGTATCATACACCTGCCTTAATGTATACTTCCTACCATTAAATATGTGATTAATGTTCCTCAGTTTATCGATGTGTGCTTGTATGATACGACCTTCAGAACCGTACCTATCTTGTAATAAATCCATTGCTACCTTATAATTTTCAGACGATATTGAAAGTCCCGCTACTACTTCTTTCGCTTCACCAATTAAACTTTGTATTAAATGTTGTAGTTTTAATACGTCTGGTAATCCGGAATCATGAATTGCGGAGCGAAAAGAATCTCGCCACCCGCAATATTCTAATAAATTTCCAGAAAATTTTGGAGGGGCTAATTTAGGTAACACAGATCTAGCATAATTACTACTATTAGCATAAAAACTACTTCTATGAGAGGGTAATTCAATTGCAGCACCACCGGTATCTTGTTCT
Organism: Nemertoderma westbladi; assembly: GCA_032718475.1. Classification (NCBI taxonomy): domain Eukaryota; kingdom Metazoa; phylum Xenacoelomorpha; order Nemertodermatida; family Nemertodermatidae; genus Nemertoderma; species Nemertoderma westbladi. The sequence goes on along the minus strand of JAUCBJ010006866.1, from coordinate 22,667 downwards.
ACTCTAGTTTCTGATAAAGTTGTTTCTGATAATGACAGTTGTAACTGAGTTATTGCGTTTGTGAGTCTAACCTTGTACGTCATTGATTGTTGTATGTCGCGTTGATTATCTTCTTCGTCCGTAATTGCCCAAATTGCAATGTCCATTTCGTCTAGGCGATTGACATAGCCTTGTAAGATTGACACCTGAGACATTTTTCTCCCGATATTGAAAGACTCCATATCGTCAGAGTCTTTAAGTGCGATTGTTGCTGCGGCTCGAACGCCGCCTCTTGAGCGAATTTTCCGGGATAACTCCTCAGCATCCGCCATTGTTTGTTGTGCGTATAGTACACAATAATTAATTTAACACAAATACATGGTAAGAGTTTTTTATCGGGCGCCAAATGTAATGGATTTCTTGTTTGAACCCAAAATTGTATTGGAAAAATAAATTGTTTTAGTCTAATTCACTCTAAATCTCGATTTATTGTAATATAATTCATAATGTAGAATATAACTTTAAACACAACCCAGTTTGTTAAGCTGAACAGCTGGTACTGCACTGAGTAAGAGCCCTTCACCAAATTACATGTATACTATAACAAATTGCTCAATATTACTGCCAATTAAAATACTTATTGAATAAGGCAACTGTAAATTAGTACGAATTACATGACACACATAGCTTCACTCACTTACTTATTGACTCACAAGAAACTCACTTACACATAGACTCACAACAAACTCACCTACAGATAGCCACACAACAAACTCACTTACACATAGACTCACAACAAACTCACTTACACATAGACTCACAATAAAACTCACCTACACATAGCCACACAACAAACTCACTTACACATAGACTCACAACAAACTCACTTACACATAGACTCACAACAAACTCACTTGCACATAGACTCACAACAAACTCACCTACACATAGCCACACAACAAACTCACTTACACATAGACTCACAACAAACTCACTTACACATAGACTCACAACAAGCTCATGTACACATAGACTCACAACAAACTCACCTACACATAGCCACACAACAAACTCACTTACACATAGACTCACAACAAACTCACTTACACATAGACTCACAACAAACTCACGTACACATAGACTCACAACAAACTCACTTACACATAACTCACACATAGCTTCATTCACTTACTTATTGACTCACAATAAACTCACTTGCATATAGACTCACAACAAACTCACTTACACATACTCACACATAGCTTCATTCACTTACTTATAGACTCACAATAAACTCACTTGCACATAGACTCACAACAAACTCACTTACACATAACTCACACATAGCTTCATTCGCTTACTTATAGACTCACAATAAACTCACTTGCACATAGCTTCACTCACTTACTTATTGACTCACAATAAACTCACTTGCACATAGACTCACAACAAACTCACCTACACATAGCCACACAACAAACTCACTTACACATAGACTCACAACAAACTCACTTACACATAGACTCACAACAAGCTCATGTACACATAGACTCACAACAAACTCACCTACACATAGCCACACAACAAACTCACTTACACATAGACTCACAACAAACTCACCTACACATAGCCACACAACAAACTCACTTACACATAGACTCACAACAAACTCACTTACACATAACTCACACATAGCTTCATTCACTTACTTATTGACTCACAATAAACTCACTTGCACATAGACTCACAACAAACTCTCTTACACATAACTCACACATAGCTTCATTCACTTACTTATAGACTCACAATAAACTCACTTGCACATAGCTTCACTCACTTACTTATTGACTCACAATAAACTCGCTTGCACATAGACTCACAACAAACTCACCTACACATAGCCACACAACAAACTCACTTACACATAGACTCACAACAAACTCACTTACACATAGACTCACAACAAACTCACGTACACATAGACTCACAACAAACTCACTTGCACATAGCTTCACTCACTTACTTATTGACTCACAAGAAACTCACTTACACATAGACTCACAACAAACTCACTTACACATAGACTCACAACAAACTCACCTACAGATAGCCACACAACAAACTCACTTACACATAGACTCACAACAAACTCACTTACACATAGACTCACAATAAAACTCACCTACACATAGCCACACAACAAACTCACTTACACATAGACTCACAACAAACTCACTTACACATAGACTCACAACAAACTCACTTGCACATAGACTCACAACAAACTCACCTACACATAGCCACACAACAAACTCACTTACACATAGACTCACAACAAACTCACTTACACATAGACTCACAACAAGCTCATGTACACATAGACTCACAACAAACTCACCTACACATAGCCACACAACAAACTCACTTACACATAGACTCACAACAAACTCACTTACACATAGACTCACAACAAACTCACGTACACATAGACTCACAACAAACTCACTTACACATAACTCACACATAGCTTCATTCACTTACTTATTGACTCACAATAAACTCACTTGCACATAAACTCACAACAAACTCTCTTACACATAACTCACACATAGCTTCATTCACTTACTTATAGACTCACAATAAACTCACTTGCACATAGCTTCACTCACTTACTTATTGACTCACAATAAACTCGCTTGCACATAGACTCACAACAAACTCACCTACACATAGCCACACAACAAACTCACTTACACATAGACTCACAACAAACTCACTTACACATAGACTCACAACAAACTCACGTACACATAGACTCACAACAAACTCACTTGCACATAGCTTAACTCACTTACTTATTGACTCACAAGAAACTCACTTACACATAGAGTCACAACAAACTCACTTACACATAGACTCACAACAAACACACCTACAGATAGCCACACAACAAACTCACTTACACATAGACTCACAACAAACTCACTTACACATAGACTCACAATAAAACTCACCTACACATAGCCACACAACAAACTCACTTACACATAGACTCACAACAAACTCACTTACACATGGACTCACAACAAACTCACGTACACATAGACTCACAACAAATCACTTACACATAACTCACACATTGCATCATTCACTTACTTATTGACTCACAATAAACTCACTTGCACATAGACTCACAAAATCTCACTTACACATAACTCACACATAGCTTCATTTACTTACTTATAGTCTCACAATAAACTCACTTACATATAGACTCACAACAAACTCACTTACACATAGACTCACAACAAACTCACGTACACATAGACTCACAACAAACTCACTTACACATAACTCACACAAAGCTTCATTCACTTACTTATAGAGTCACAATAAACTCACTTGCACATAGATTCGCAACAATCTCACTTACTTATAGACTCACAATAAACTCACTTACACCAAGACTCACAACCAACTCAATTACTTATTGATTGGGGGACACGCAATAAACTCACTTGCACATAGATTCGCAACAATCTCACTTACTTATAGACTCACAATAAACTCACTTACACCAAGACTCACAACCAACCAACTCACTTACTTATTGATTGGGGGACTCGCAATAAACTCACTTGCACATAGATTCGCAACAATCTCACTTACACATAGATTCACAACAAACTCACTTACACATAGACTCACAAAATCTCACTTACACATAACTCACACATAGCTTCATTCACTTACTTATAGACTCACAATAAACTCACTTACATATAGACTCACAACAAACTCACTTGCACATAGACTCACAAAATCTCACTTACACATAACTCACACATAGCTTCATTCACTTACTTATAGACTCACAATAAACTCACTTACATATAGACTCACAACAAACTCACTTACACATAGACTCACAACAAACTCACGTACACATAGACTCACAACAAACTCACTTACACATAACTCACACATAGCTTCATTCGCTTACTTATAGACTCACAATAAACTCACTTGCACGTAGCTTCACTCACTTACTTATTGACTCACAATAAACTCACTTACACATAGACTCACAACAAACTCACGTACACATAGCCACACAACAAACTCACCTACACATAGCCACACAACAAACTCACTTACACATAGACTCACAACAAACTCACTTACACATAGACTCACAACAAACTCACCTACACATAGCCACACAACAAACTCACTTACACATAGACTCACAACAAACTCACTTACACATAGACTCACAATAAAACTCACCTACACATAGCCACACAACAAACTAACTTACACATAGACTCACAACAAACTCACTTACACATAGACTCACAACAAACTCACGTACACATAGACTCACAACAAACTAACTTACACATAACTCACACATAGCTTCATTCACTTACTTATAGACTCACAACAAACTCACTTGCACATAGACTCACAACAAACTCACCTACACATAGCCACACAACAAACTCACTTACACATAGACTCACAACAAACTCACGTACACATAGACTCACAACAAACTCACTTACACATAGACTCACAACAAACTCACGTACACATAGACTCACAACAAACTAACTTACACATAGACTCACAACAAACTCACGTACACATAGACTCACAACAAACTAACTTACACATAACTCACACATAGCTTCATTCACTTACTTATAGACTCACAATAAACTCACTTGCACATAGACTCACAACAACCTCACCTACACATAGCCACAACAAACTCACTTACACATAGACTCACAACAAACTCACGTACACATAGACTCACAACAAACTCACTTACACATAGACTCACAACAAACTCACGTACACATAGACTCACAACAAACTAACTTACACATAACTCACACATAGCTTCATTCACTTACTTATAGACTCACAATAAACTCACTTGCACATAGACTCACAACAAACTCACTTACACATAACTCACACATAGCTTCATTCACATACTTATAGACTCACAATAAACTCACTTGCACATAGACTCACAACAAACTCACCTACACATAGCCACACAACAAACTCTCTTACACATAGACTCACAACAAACTCACGTACACATAGACTCACAACAAACTCACTTACACATAGACTCACAACAAACTCACGTACACATAGACTCACAACAAACTAACTTACACATAGACTCACAACAAACTCACGTACACATAGACTCACAACAAACTAACTTACACATAACTCACACATAGCTTCATTCACTTACTTATAGACTCATAATAAACTTACTTGCACATAGACTCACAACAAACTCACCTACTGATAGCCACACAACAAACTCACTTACACATAGACTCACAACAAACTCACGTACACATAGACTCACAACAAACTCACTTACACATAGACTCACAACAAACTCACGTACACATAGACTCACAACAAACTAACTTACACATAACTCACACATAGCTTCATTCACTTACTTATAGACTCACCATAAACTCACTTGCATATAGACTCACAACAAACTCACTTACACATACTCACACATAGCTTCATTCACTTACTTATAGACTCACAATAAACTCACTTGCACATAGACTCACAACAAACTCACTTACACATAACTCACACATAGCTTCATTCGCTTACTTATAGACTCACAATAAACTCACTTGCACATAGCTTCACTCACTTACTTATTGACTCACAATAAACTCACTTGCACATAGACTCACAACAAACTCACCTACACATAGCCACACAACAAACTCACTTACACATAGACTCACAACAAACTCACTTACACATAGACTCACAACAAGCTCATGTACACATAGACTCACAACAAACTCACCTACACATAGCCACACAACAAACTCACTTACACATAGACTCACAACAAACTCACTTACACATAGACTCACAACAAACTCACGTACACATAGACTCACAACAAACTCACTTACACATAACTCACACATAGCCTCATTCACTTACTTATTGACTCACAATAAACTCACTTGCACATAGACTCACAACAAACTCTCTTACACATAACTCACACATAGCTTCATTCACTTACTTATAGACTCACAATAAACTCACTTGCACATAGCTTCACTCACTTACTTATTGACTCACAATAAACTCACTTGCACATAGACTCACAACAAACTCACCTACACATAGCCACACAACAAACTCACTTACACATAGACTCACAACAAACTCACTTACACATAGACTCACAACAAACTCACGTACACATAGACTCACAACAAACTCACTTGCACATAGCTTCACTCACTTACTTATTGACTCACAACAAACTCACTTACACATAGACTCACAACAAACTCACTTACACATAGACTCACAACAAACTCACCTACAGATAGCCACACAACAAACTCACTTACACATAGACTCACAACAAACTCACTTACACATAGACTCACAATAAAACTCACCTACACATAGCCACACAACAAACTCACTTACACATAGACTCACAACAAACTCACTTACACATAGACTCACAACAAACTCACGTACACATAGACTCACAACAAATCACTTACACATAACTCACAAATTGCTTCATTCACTTACTTATTGACTCACAATAAACTCACTTGCACATAGACTCACAAAATCTCACTTACACATAACTCACACATAGCTTCATTCACTTACTTATAGACTCACAATAAACTCACTTACATATAGACTCACAACAAACTCACTTACACATAGACTCACAACAAACTCACGTACACATAGACTCACAACAAACTCACTTACACATAACTCACACAAAGCTTCATTCACTTACTTATAGACTCACAATAAACTCACTTGCACATAGATTCGCAACAATCTCACTTACTTATAGACTCACAATAAACTCACTTACACCAAGACTCACAACCAACTCAATTACTTATTGATTGGGGGACTCGCAATAAACTCACTTGCACATAGATTCGCAACAATCTCACTTACTTATAGACTCACAATAAACTCACTTACACCAAGACTCACAACCAACCAACTCACTTACTTATTGATTGGGGGACTCGCAATAAACTCACTTGCACATAGATTCGCAACAATCTCACTTACACATAGATTCACAACAAACTCACTTACACATAGACTCACAAAATCTCACTTACACATAACTCACACATAGCTTCATTCACTTACTTATAGACTCACAATAAACTCACTTGCACATAGATTCGCAACAATCTCACCTACACATAGCCACACAACAAACTAACTTACACATAGACTCACAACAAACTCACTTACACATAGCCTCACAAGAAAACTCACTTACACATAGCCTCACAACAAACTCACCTACACATAGCCACACAACAAACTCACTTACACATAGACTCACAACTAACTCACTTACACATAGACTCACAACAAACTCACGTACACATAGACTCACAACAAACTCACTTACACATAGACTCACAACAAACTCACTTGCACATAGACTCACAACAAACTAACTTACACATAACTTACACATAGCTTCATTCACTTACTTATAGACTCACAATAAACTCACTTACACATAGCCTCACAACAAACTCACCTACACATAGCCACACAACAAACTAACTTACACATAGACTCACAACAAACTCACTTACACATAAACTCAAAACAAACTCACGTACACATAGACTCACAACAAACTAACTTACACATAACTCACACATAGCTTCATTCACTTACTTATAGACTCACAACAAACTCACTTGCACATAGACTCACAACAAACTCACCTACACATAGCCACACAACAAACTCACTTACACATAGACTCACAACAAACTCACGTACACATAGACTCACAACAAACTCACTTACACATAGACTCACAACAAACTCACGTACACATAGACTCACAACAAACTAACTTACACATAGACTCACAACAAACTCACGTACACATAGACTCACAACAAACTAACTTACACATAACTCACACATAGCTTCATTCACTTACTTATAGACTCACAATAAACTCACTTGCACATAGACTCACAACAACCTCACCTACACATAGCCACAACAAACTCACTTACACATATTTACACATATTGATAATTACGTAGTTTTACGTAAGGATAGGGACAGACACGGTGGTGGTGTCTGTACTTACATTCGATGTGATTTAGCTTTTAATCGTAGGGAAGATTTAGAGACTTGTGACGAAGTTTTACTGGTGGAACTTTTACTTCCTAAAACTAAACCTATTTTAATCGGTACTTTATATCGGCCCCCTAAACAATCAGATTTTTTGCAAAATTTTGAAAATACAATTTTATGTAATCTTAGGTCAGACTGTGAAATATATTTCTTAGGTGATTTTAATATCTGTTACCATCACAAAGCATCCCCCATCTGTAAACAGTACCAAAGTATTTTAAATTTGTTTGGTTTAAAACAAATTATTCGAGATTCTACCAGAATTACCAGTAAAACTTCTACTTTACTAGATCATATCCTTTGTAATAATACCGATATTATTTCTCAATCTGGGGTTTTACCTATAGGTCTAAGCGATCATTTTATAGTTTTTTGCACAAGAAAGACACAAAAATCTTTTTTCGGGGATCATAAAACAGTAACAGTTAGGTCTATGAAAAATTACAGCAAGGAACGCTTTTTAAGTTTGTTAGTTAATTCTGACTGGGAACCCTGTTTTAAGGCCGCTGACATTAACCTTGCGTACACTGTTTTTAAAGATATATTTTTAAAGGCACTTAATACTGTAGCACCAATTAAAGAAATTAGTCTTAAACAACGCACTGAGCCCTGGATGACCTCGGGTATTCTTAGTAATATCAGAGAAAGAGATAACTATTTGTATAAATTTAGGAAATACCGTGTTTTAGCTGATTATAATAATTACTGCAAATATAGAAACCTTGTCCAACGGGAAATAAAAAAAGCTAAATCTGAATATTTGTACAACAAAATAAGTGAGAATAAAGATAATCCAAAAAGTCTATGGTCTACCCTAAAATCTTTAGGTTATAAAAACCTTAAATCTAAATCGAATATTGTTCTGCAAGATAACGGTGAGCTGATTCATGATCATACTCTAGTTAGTAATTTATTTAATAATTATTTTACTAATGTTGCCTCTAATTTAGTTAAGAAGTTACCGTTATCAAGTAATAAATATAGTATAGGGTCCGAAACTCTAAATAATTTTTATTTAGAAAAGTTACAAAATTCAGAAAAGTTATTTTTAAAACCCGTTTCTGAGGATTTCGTTTTTAAAAATCTACTTAGCCTATCAGCCTCAAAAAGTACCGGTCTAGATCTAATACCTGCCCGTTTTCTTAAGGATGGTGCTGAAGTACTTAAAGTGCCTATTACTTTTATTATTAATTACTCTATCGTAGATAATGTAGTACCAGACGAACTGAAATTAGCTAAGGTTGTTCCTCTGTATAAAAAGAATAGTAAAGTAGAACCCTGTAATTACAGACCTGTTAGTATCTTAAGTATTGTATCTAAAATTCTAGAACGTTCTGTTTTTCTACAGCTGGAGGCACATCTTAGTAGGCTAAATCTGATCTATGAACTTCAGTCCGGTTTTCGTAAATCATATTCTACAGACACCTGCCTTATTAACTTAACTGATACAATTAGATGTAATAACGCAAAGGGTTTATATACTGGTATGGTAATGTTGGACCTACAAAAGGCTTTCGATACTGTAGATCACGAAATTCTGCTTGGTAAGTTAGGCCTGATGGGTGTAGGTTCTATAGACTGGTTCAAGTCCTACCTGTCAGACAGAGGTCAAACTGTAGTCATTAGCAAATCGCAGTCTACTGTACAAGAGATTACCTGTGGTGTACCGCAAGGTAGTATATTAGGTCCTCTGCTTTTTGTATGCTATGTAAATGATATGATAAGTAGTATAGATCCCGATTTTAAACTCATTTTATATGCCGACGACAGTGCTCTTATTTTCTCTCATAAAGATCCTATCCATATTTCCCAAAAGTTAAGTGCAGTTCTAGAATCCTGTAATGAGTGGTTGGTTGATAATAAGCTATCCATTCACTACGGTAAAACTGAAAGTATTTTGTTTGGTTCCAAAAGAAAGTTAAAGAAGGTAACTAAGTTTGAAGTCACTAGTAATGGACATAAGATTGAAAATAAAAAGGAAGTTAAATATTTAGGCGCCACATTGGATAACTGCTTATCAGGAGAAAGTACAGTGAAAAATATTTTCTCGAAAGTTAACAGTAGGCTTAGATTTCTATACAGAAATAAAAATAGTTTAAACACCGACTCCCGCAAGTTACTTTGCTCTTCTTTAATACAGTGTCACATGGACTATGCTTGCTCTTCTTGGTATGAAGGCTTAACCAAACAGCTTAAATGTAAATTACAAGTAGCTCAGAATAAAGTAGTACGATTTATTAAAGACTACAAACCTAGGCACCACCTAACTCCAGATGACTTTTCTGAATCTGGACTACTTAACTTAGATAGTAGAGTTAAGCAGCTACGCCTTAACCATGTGCATAAAGTGTATAATGGTAAATGTCCCAATTACCTAAAACAAAAATTCAACAGAGTACGCGATACACACTCTTACAGTACCAGAGCTAGTGCTTCAAACTTCTACCTCCCGAATTGTAAATCCTTTGAATCTGATACTTTCTTTTTTAACGGCATAAAAAATTGGAACGCTCTGCCTAATGAAATTAAAAACCTAAATAATCAACATTCTTTTAAATCTGCAGTTAAATCTCACCTCCGTGTGCAATGTAAAAATAGGTACAATAGTCCTACAGTAAGTTATTAGCTTATTAATTATTTACTATTTATACTGTAATTACGTTTTATAATAAATTGTTCTGTACATTACATCTTTATCGTTGAGTCGGGCATTGTCACGCTCTCGGTAAAGCTGTATATGTACATAGTGTAATTACGTTTTATATTGGTTTTAGGTTAGCGTAGTGTAATATTGTATTTGTAACCAAGTAACATAAAGGACCCCCTTGGAAATAAGCTGCAAAGCTTTAGGGGTAATCCTATATGTTATGTTGGACAATACCTTTATACCGGTACATTGTTTGGTGTATTTGTTATTGTTTTTACATAATGTATAAATAAATCTATCTATCTATCTACACATAGACTCACAACAAACTCACGTACACATAGACTCACAACAAACTCACTTACACATAGACTCACAACAAACTCACGTACACATAGACTCACAACAAACTAACTTACACATAACTCACACATAGCTTCATTCACTTACTTATAGACTCACAATAAACTCACTTGCACATAGACTCACAACAAACTCACTTACACATAACTCACACATAGCTTCATTCACATACTTATAGACTCACAATAAACTCACTTGCACATAGACTCACAACAAACTCACCTACACATAGCCACACAACAAACTCACTTACACATAGACTCACAACAAACTCACGTACACATAGACTCACAACAAACTCACTTACACATAGACTCACAACAAACTCACGTACACATAGACTCACAACAAACTAACTTACACATAGACTCACAACAAACTCACGTACACATAGACTCACAACAAACTAACTTACACATAACTCACACATAGCTTCATTCACTTACTTATAGACTCACCATAAACTCACTTGCATATAGACTCACAACAAACTCACTTACACATACTCACACATAGCTTCATTCACTTACTTATAGACTCACAATAAACTCACTTGCACATAGCTTCACTCACTTACTTATTGACTCACAATAAACTCACTTGCACATAGACTCACAACAAACTCACCTACACATAGCCACACAACAAACTCACTTACACATAGACTCACAACAAACTCACTTACACATAGACTCACAACAAGCTCATGTACACATAGACTCACAACAAACTCACCTACACATAGCCACACAACAAACTCACTTACACATAGACTCACAACAAACTCACGTACACATAGACTCACAACAAACTAACTTACACATAACTCACACATAGCTTCATTCACTTACTTATAGACTCACCATAAACTCACGTACACATAGACTCACAACAAACTCTCTTACACATAACTCACACATAGCTTCATTCACTTACTTATAGACTCATAATAAACTTACTTGCACATAGACTCACAACAAACTCACCTACAGATAGCCACACAACAAACTCACTTACACATAGACTCACAACAAACTGACGTACACATAGACTCACAACAAACTCACTTACACATAGACTCACAACAAACTCACGTACACATAGACTCACGACAAACTAACTTACAGACTCACAACAAACTCACTTACACATAGACTCACAACAAACTCACGTACACATAGACTCACGACAAACTAACTTACACATAACTCACACATAGCTTCATTCACTTACTTATAGACTCACCATAAACTCACTTGCATATAGACTCACAACAAACTCACTTACACATACTCACACATAGCTTCATTCACTTACTTATAGACTCACAATAAACTCACTTGCACATAGACTCACAACAAACTCACTTACACATAACTCACACATAGCTTCATTCGCTTACTTAAAGACTCACAATAAACTCACTTGCACATAGCTTCACTCACTTACTTATTGACTCACAATAAACTCACTTGCACATAGACTCACAACAAACTCACCTACACATAGCCACACAACAAACTCACTTACACATAGACTCACAACAAACTCACTTACACATAGACTCACAACAAGCTCATGTACACATAGACTCACAACAAACTCACCTACACATAGCCACACAACAAACTCACTTACACATAGACTCACAACAAACTCACTTACACATAGACTCACAACAAACTCACGTACACATAGACTCACAACAAACTCACTTACACATAGACTCACAACAAACTCACGTACACATAGACTCACGACAAACTAACTTACACATAACTCACACATAGCTTCATTCACTTACTTATAGACTCACCATAAACTCACTTGCATATAGACTCACAACAAACTCACTTACACATACTCACACATAGCTTCATTCACTTACTTATAGACTCACAATAAACTCACTTGCACATAGACTCACAACAAACTCACTTACACATAACTCACACATAGCTTCATTCGCTTACTTATAGACTCACAATAAACTCACTTGCACATAGCTTCACTCACTTACTTATTGACTCACAATAAACTCACTTGCACATAGACTCACAACAAACTCACCTACACATAGCCACACAACAAACTCACTTACACATAGACTCACAACAAACTCACTTACACATAGACTCACAACAAGCTCATGTACACATAGACTCACAACAAACTCACCTACACATAGCCACACAACAAACTCACTTACACATAGACTCACAACAAACTCACTTACACATAGACTCACAACAAACTCACGTACACATAGACTCACAACAAACTCACTTACACATAACTCACACATAGCTTCATTCACTTACTTATTGACTCACAATAAACTCACTTGCACATAGACTCACAACAAACTCTCTTACACATAACTCACACATAGCTTCATTCACTTACTTATAGACTCACAATAAACTCACTTGCACATAGCTTCACTCACTTACTTATTGACTCACAATAAACTCGCTTGCACATAGACTCACAACAAACTCACCTACACATAGCCACACAACAAACTCACTTACACATAGACTCACAACAAACTCACTTACACATAGACTCACAACAAACTCACGTACACATAGACTCACAACAAACTCACTTGCACATAGCTTCACTCACTTACTTATTGACTCACAAGAAACTCACTTACACATAGACTCACAACAAACTCACTTACACATAGACTCACAACAAACTCACCTACAGATAGCCACACAACAAACTCACTTACACATAGACTCACAACAAACTCACTTACACATAGACTCACAATAAAACTCACCTACACATAGCCACACAACAAACTCACTTACACTTAGACTCACAACAAACTCACTTACACATAGACTCACAACAAACTCACGTACACATAGACTCACAACAAATCACTTACACATAACTCACACATTGCATCATTCACTTACTTATTGACTCACAATAAACTCACTTGCACATAGACTCACAAAATCTCACTTACACATAACTCACACATAGCTTCATTCACTTACTTATAGACTCACAATAAACTCACTTACATATAGACTCACAACAAACTCACTTACACATAGACTCACAACAAACTCACGTACACATAGACTCACAACAAACTCACTTACACATAACTCACACAAAGCTTCATTCACTTACTTATAGACTCACAATAAACTCACTTGCACATAGATTCGCAACAATCTCACTTACTTATAGACTCACAATAAACTCACTTACACCAAGACTCACAACCAACTCAATTACTTATAGATTGGGGGACTCGCAATAAACTCACTTGCACATAGATTCGCAACAATCTCACTTACTTATAGACTCACAATAAACTCACTTACACCAAGACTCACAACCAACCAACTCACTTACTTATTGATTGGGGGACTCGCAATAAACTCACTTGCACATAGATTCGCAACAATCTCACTTACACATAGATTCACAACAAACTCACTTACACATAGACTCACAAAATCTCACTTACACATAACTCACACATAGCTTCATTCACTTACTTATAGACTCACAATAAACTCACTTACATATAGACTCACAACAAACTCACTTGCACATAGACTCACAAAATTTCACTTACACATAACTCACACATAGCTTCATTCACTTACTTATAGACTCACAATAAACTCACTTACATATAGACTCACAACAAACTCACTTACACATAGACTCACAACAAACTCACGTACACATAGACTCACAACAAACTCACTTACACATAACTCACACATAGCTTCATTCGCTTACTTATAGACTCACAATAAACTCACTTGCACGTAGCTTCACTCACTTACTTATTGACTCACAATAAACTCACTTACACATAGACTCACAACAAACTCACGTACACATAGACTCACAACAAACTCACCTACACATAGCCACACAACAAACTCACTTACACATAGACTCACAACAAACTCACTTACACATAGACTCACAACAAACTCACCTACACATAGCCACACAACAAACTCACTTACACATAGACTCACAACAAACTCACTTACACATAGACTCACAATAAAACTCACCTACACATAGCCACACAACAAACTAACTTACACATAGACTCACAACAAACTCACTTACACATAGACTCACAACAAACTCACGTACACATAGACTCACAACAAACTAACTTACACATAACTCACACATAGCTTCATTCACTTACTTATAGACTCACAACAAACTCACTTGCACATAGACTCACAACAAACTCACCTACACATAGCCACACAACAAACTCACTTACACATAGACTCACAACAAACTCACGTACACATAGACTCACAACAAACTCACTTACACATAGACTCACAACAAACTCACGTACACATAGACTCACAACAAACTAACTTACACATAGACTCACAACAAACTCACGTACAAATAGACTCACAACAAACTAACTTACACATAACTCACACATAGCTTCATTCACTTACTTATAGACTCACAATAAACTCACTTGCACATAGACTCACAACAACCTCACCTACACATAGCCACAACAAACTCACTTACACATAGACTCACAACAAACTCACGTACACATAGACTCACAACAAACTCACTTACACATAGACTCACAACAAACTCACGTACACATAGACTCACAACAAACTAACTTACACATAACTCACACATAGCTTCATTCACTTACTTATAGACTCACAATAAACTCACTTGCACATAGACTCACAACAAACTCACTTACACATAACTCACACATAGCTTCATTCACATACTTATAGACTCACAATAAACTCACTTGCACATAGACTCACAACAAACTCACGTACACATAGACTCACGACAAACTAACTTACACATAACTCACACATAGCTTCATTCACTTACTTATAGACTCACCATAAACTCACTTGCATATAGACTCACAACAAACTCACTTACACATACTCACACATAGCTTCATTCACTTACTTATAGACTCACAATAAACTCACTTGCACATAGACTCACAACAAACTCACTTACACATAACTCACACATAGCTTCATTCGCTTACTTATAGACTCACAATAAACTCACTTGCACATAGCTTCACTCACTTACTTATTGACTCACAATAAACTCACTTGCACATAGACTCACAACAAACTCACCTACACATAGCCACACAACAAACTCACTTACACATAGACTCACAACAAACTCACTTACACATAGACTCACAACAAGCTCATGTACACATAGACTCACAACAAACTCACCTACACATAGCCACACAACAAACTCACTTACACATAGACTCACAACAAACTCACTTACACATAGACTCACAACAAACTCACGTACACATAGACTCACAACAAACTCACTTACACATAACTCACACATAGCTTCATTCACTTACTTATTGACTCACAATAAACTCACTTGCACATAGACTCACAACAAACTCTCTTACACATAACTCACACATAGCTTCATTCACTTACTTATAGACTCACAATAAACTCACTTGCACATAGCTTCACTCACTTACTTATTGACTCACAATAAACTCGCTTGCACATAGACTCACAACAAACTCACCTACACATAGCCACACAACAAACTCACTTACACATAGACTCACAACAAACTCACTTACACATAGACTCACAACAAACTCACGTACACATAGACTCACAACAAACTCACTTGCACATAGCTTCACTCACTTACTTATTGACTCACAAGAAACTCACTTACACATAGACTCACAACAAACTCACTTACACATAGACTCACAACAAACTCACCTACAGATAGCCACACAACAAACTCACTTACACATAGACTCACAACAAACTCACTTACACATAGACTCACAATAAAACTCACCTACACATAGCCACACAACAAACTCACTTACACTTAGACTCACAACAAACTCACTTACACATAGACTCACAACAAACTCACGTACACATAGACTCACAACAAATCACTTACACATAACTCACACATTGCATCATTCACTTACTTATTGACTCACAATAAACTCACTTGCACATAGACTCACAAAATCTCACTTACACATAACTCACACATAGCTTCATTCACTTACTTATAGACTCACAATAAACTCACTTACATATAGACTCACAACAAACTCACTTACACATAGACTCACAACAAACTCACGTACACATAGACTCACAACAAACTCACTTACACATAACTCACACAAAGCTTCATTCACTTACTTATAGACTCACAATAAACTCACTTGCACATAGATTCGCAACAATCTCACTTACTTATAGACTCACAATAAACTCACTTACACCAAGACTCACAACCAACTCAATTACTTATTGATTGGGGGACTCGCAATAAACTCACTTGCACATAGATTCGCAACAATCTCACTTACTTATAGACTCACAATAAACTCACTTACACCAAGACTCACAACCAACCAACTCACTTACTTATTGATTGGGGGACTCGCAATAAACTCACTTGCACATAGATTCGCAACAATCTCACTTACACATAGATTCACAACAAACTCACTTACACATAGACTCACAAAATCTCACTTACACATAACTCACACATAGCTTCATTCACTTACTTATAGACTCACAATAAACTCACTTACATATAGACTCACAACAAACTCACTTGCACATAGACTCACAAAATTTCACTTACACATAACTCACACATAGCTTCATTCACTTACTTATAGACTCACAATAAACTCACTTACATATAGACTCACAACAAACTCACTTACACATAGACTCACAACAAACTCACGTACACATAGACTCACAACAAACTCACTTACACATAACTCACACATAGCTTCATTCGCTTACTTATAGACTCACAATAAACTCACTTGCACGTAGCTTCACTCACTTACTTATTGACTCACAATAAACTCACTTACACATAGACTCACAACAAACTCACGTACACATAGACTCACAACAAACTCACCTACACATAGCCACACAACAAACTCACTTACACATAGACTCACAACAAACTCACTTACACATAGACTCACAACAAACTCACCTACACATAGCCACACAACAAACTCACTTACACATAGACTCACAACAAACTCACTTACACATAGACTCACAATAAAACTCACCTACACATAGCCACACAACAAACTAACTTACACATAGACTCACAACAAACTCACTTACACATAGACTCACAACAAACTCACGTACACATAGACTCACAACAAACTAACTTACACATAACTCACACATAGCTTCATTCACTTACTTATAGACTCACAACAAACTCACTTGCACATAGACTCACAACAAACTCACCTACACATAGCCACACAACAAACTCACTTACACATAGACTCACAACAAACTCACGTACACATAGACTCACAACAAACTCACTTACACATAGACTCACAACAAACTCACGTACACATAGACTCACAACAAACTAACTTACACATAGACTCACAACAAACTCACGTACAAATAGACTCACAACAAACTAACTTACACATAACTCACACATAGCTTCATTCACTTACTTATAGACTCACAATAAACTCACTTGCACATAGACTCACAACAACCTCACCTACACATAGCCACAACAAACTCACTTACACATAGACTCACAACAAACTCACGTACACATAGACTCACAACAAACTCACTTACACATAGACTCACAACAAACTCACGTACACATAGACTCACAACAAACTAACTTACACATAACTCACACATAGCTTCATTCACTTACTTATAGACTCACAATAAACTCACTTGCACATAGACTCACAACAAACTCACTTACACATAACTCACACATAGCTTCATTCACATACTTATAGACTCACAATAAACTCACTTGCACATAGACTCACAACAAACTCACCTACACATAGCCACACAACAAACTCACTTACACATAGACTCACAACAAACTCACGTACACATAGACTCACAACAAACTCACTTACACATAGACTCACAACAAACTCACGTACACATAGACTCACAACAAACTAACTTACACATAGACTCACAACAAACTCACGTACACATAGACTCACAACAAACTAACTTACACATAACTCACACATAGCTTCATTCACTTACTTATAGACTCATAATAAACTTACTTGCACATAGACTCACAACAAACTCACCTACAGATAGCCACACAACAAACTCACTTACACATAGACTCACAACAAACTCACGTACACATAGACTCACAACAAACTCACTTACACATAGACTCACAACAAACTCACGTACACATAGACTCACAACAAACTAACTTACACATAACTCACACATAGCTTCATTCACTTACTTATAGACTCACCATAAACTCACTTGCATATAGACTCACAACAAACTCACTTACACATACTCACACATAGCTTCATTCACTTACTTATAGACTCACAATAAACTCACTTGCACATAGACTCACAACAAACTCACTTACACATAACTCACACATAGCTTCATTCGCTTACTTATAGACTCACAATAAACTCACTTGCACATAGCTTCACTCACTTACTTATTGACTCACAATAAACTCACTTGCACATAGACTCACAACAAACTCACCTACACATAGCCACACAACAAACTCACTTACACATAGACTCACAACAAACTCACTTACACATAGACTCACAACAAGCTCATGTACACATAGACTCACAACAAACTCACCTACACATAGCCACACAACAAACTCACTTACACATAGACTCACAACAAACTCACTTACACATAGACTCACAACAAACTCACGTACACATAGACTCACAACAAACTCACTTACACATAACTCACACATAGCTTCATTCACTTACTTATAGACTCACAATAAACTCACTTGCACATAGACTCACAACAAACTCACTTACACATAGACTCACAATAAAACTAACCTACACCATAGCCACACAACAAACTCACTTACTACTTGATGACTCACAACAAACTCACTCACATAGACCACAACTCACTTACATAGACTCACAACAAACTCACGTACACATAGACTCACAACAAACTCACTTACACATAACTCACACATTGCAACACTCACTTACATATAGACTCACAATAAACTCACTTGCACATAGACTCACAAAATCTCACTTACACATAACTCACACATAGCTTCATTCACTTACTTATAGACTCACAATAAACTCACTTACATATAGACTCACAACAAACTCACTTACACATAGACTCACAACAAACTCACGTACACATAGACTCACAACAAACTCACTTACACATAACTCACACAAAGCTTCATTCACTTACTTATAGACTCACAATAAACTCACTTGCACATAGATTCGCAACAATCTCACTTACTTATAGACTCACAATAAACTCACTTACACCAAGACTCACAACCAACTCAATTACTTATTGATTGGGGGACTCGCAATAAACTCACTTGCACATAGATTCGCAACAATCTCACTTACTTATAGACTCACAATAAACTCACTTACACCAAGACTCACAACCAACCAACTCACTTACTTATTGATTGGGGGACTCGCAATAAACTCACTTGCACATAGATTCGCAACAATCTCACTTACACATAGATTCACAACAAACTCACTTACACATAGACTCACAAAATCTCACTTACACATAACTCACACATAGCTTCATTCACTTACTTATAGACTCACAATAAACTCACTTACATATAGACTCACAACAAACTCACTTACACATAGACTCACAAAATTTCACTTACACATAACTCACACATAGCTTCATTCACTTACTTATAGACTCACAATAAACTCACTTACATATAGACTCACAACAAACTCACTTACACATAGACTCACAACAAACTCACGTACACATAGACTCACAACAAACTCACTTACACATAACTCACACATAGCTTCATTCGCTTACTTATAGACTCACAATAAACTCACTTGCACGTAGCTTCACAACTCACTTACTTATAGACTCACAATAAACTCACTTACACATAGACTCACAACAAACTCACGTACACATAGACTCACAACAAACTCACCTACACATAGCCACACAACAAACTCACTTACACATAGACTCACAACAAACTCACTTACACATAGACTCACAACAAACTCACTTACTTATTGATTGGGGGACTCGCAATTAACTTACTTGCACATAGATTCACATCGGGGACCGTATGTTTCACCTGGGCAGGTATTTTCGCACAGAGCTCCGTAATTACCGGGTTCGCAGTTGCAGTCTCCAGTAACGGGGTCGCAGGTTGCACCGTGGTGACAGGTACAATACGAACGGCATTGGTAACCGTATCGTCCCTAAAAAAACAAAAGGTACCAAATACAACGAGCAGCTAGATAATAATTTATACTCTAATCATATTAATTGTGTGATGGTCAATAAATTCATATACAAAAACTAATTTGGAGAGTAATAACCCCCCCCCCCCCCCCCCCCCCACCTCCCCCCCCCCATCCCATTCTCCTTCTGTCATCTGTCACCCCCCAACCGAGGGTAGTAACAACCACTAGCTCTGCTATTAGTCGCTACCCTCTCCCTTTCCTTAATGTCATTTTTATCCATATATGCGATATTCTAAAAATATATTGAAAGGAATAATAAAGAAACAGTTTTGAAAAAATTGATGAAATTGGTAATTAATAAATAGTTTAATTAATTAATTAATTAATTGATTGATAAATTAATTAATTAACAGTTTAACATGGGGAGTATAAGCTGCGCGACAGCCGACAATAAATAATACTCCCCCTGCGCCTAACTAATAATAGTTATGCATGGGAACCCCAAGCAACCCACCGGTGGACATGTTAACTGGCAGTTGATTCCGTGTCTCCCTGGATGACAGTCGCAAGATCCGTCGATCGGAGAGCAGCTGGCGCCGTTACAGGAACATGTCAGAGCACAGTTCGGTCCGTAAGTTCCTAGACAAAATACATTGTAGAGAATAAACCTAAGTATACAATATATATTATATAGGACTTAAAATATCTTAGATATTATCTCTTCTACACCTGTCTTACTACGTGTATATAAATCCTACCTTTTCTACAGTTGTATTACCTTGTCTATACGGGTCTTATATTGTCAAATTTGTTCTGAACTATTCTTCATCAGTCTACATCCGTTTTACCTTATCTTCGTTCGGTATTACCTTTTCAACGTGAATCTTCCCAGTTCGGAGTCCGAACAATTGCGACCCGGACAATTGCGACCCGGACAATTGCGACCCGGACAATTGCGACACGGTCAATTGCGACCCATCAATTTTTTCTAAAATCATGGGTCGCAATTGACCGGGTCGCAATTGTCCGGGTCGCAAT